>JAGKPW010003068.1:0-284109 GCA_019926035.1 Melaleuca alternifolia
AGCCAATGCATGATGCCTTCGACCTAAAATAAACAAAAAGCTTCTTAGAATATTATGTTATACCAAGAGAACCACGTTAGTCCCCTCAGCTTTCCCTCCGATCTTTCCCAAGTAGTGGTCACATATGTGACAAACTCCGTTAGGATGACCCAATAGGAGACGAACTCAGCTAGAATGGCTTTCCCTCTAATATTTTCGCTCTAACCTATCCCAAGCATTGATCACATAGGAGACAAATTTTTTTAGAATGGCGTAATAGGAGACGAAATCCGTGAGAATGAGACATACTTCCATTTAACCGATGTTAAGGCCCTAGACTTTAGTTGAATTCATCCAAATGCATGAAAAGATCCTAGTTGACCCAATTATGAATAAGTTAGATGATTGGCATGCTTGGAAAGCCATGGGATGAAGCGTTCGACCCAAATGGAACAAAAAGTTCCTTAGAATGGAAAATTGTTGCTAGAGAACCACGTTAGAGCCCTCGGCTTTCGCTCTAATCTTTCCTAACTAATGGTCACACTGGAGAAGAAGTCCATTAGAATAGCGAAATAGGAGATGGACTCCATTAGAAAGAGATGTCCTTATACTTCACTGATAAAACAAACTTCGTTAGAATGGCCAAATAGGAGACGAACTCCGTGAGAATCAGACATCCTTCCACATGACTGATGTTAAGGCCCTAGACTGTAGCTCCATTCATCCAAATGCAATAAAAGTACCCAAGTGTCCCAATTGTGATTAAATTAGATGATTGGCAAGCTTGGAGAGCCATATGAAGAAGCATTTGACTCAAAAGGAACCAAAAGTTTCTTAGGACAGAAAGTTCTAGCAAGAGAACCATGTTAGTGCCGTCGGCTTTCGCTAAAATATTTTCCAAGTAATGGTCACATAGGAGATGAACTCTGTTATAATGGCCCAATAGGAGACGAACTCCTTTAGATTGGGACATCCTTCCATTTGACCAATATTAAGGCCCTGGACTGAAGCTCGATTCATCCACATGCTAGAGAAGAACCTAAGTGATCAAATTATGAATGAGTTAGATGATTCGCAAGCTTAGAGAGTCATGGGATGAAGCCTTTGACAAAAAAGGAACCAAATGTTTCCTAGAACAATAAGTTCTAGCAAGAGAACCACGTTAGTTGTAACATCCTCGATTTGGGGCCCTGATAAATAAAATGATTAAGGTGTCTAGACCTAAATAGTAAAGTTGGGTAATTAGCCCGCTAAAGCCTTTGGTGAGGACAATCAGGGATCGACAATCCTGATCACTCTAGAATACTCGGCCTTGAGCAATTACTCGACCATAAGGATCGGGCAAGAAGGTATTGTACTAACACATATTTTTACACGATGGCTCAGAGAAGAGTTCATTGGATGATTAATGCCAATTCATGAGTAGGGATAATTAATCTTGAACCAACTATGAGATTATCTGTACAATTATGTGATTAGAAAGACATCTTGCCGATTACATGACAACCGAAGAATACTCTAAGGATCAATGAGGCTCAACACGGAATATTCGCGGGAATTGCGAGGCAACACCCTATTGATCATCATTTAGAAAGGATTATTTGAGGTCACCAAAAGGCGACACTTAATCACAAAACTATTAGATCAATTTTGGGCACTAAATTGAGAAAGATGGGCTCTAACCCTAATTAAGGAATTAGAGGTGGGCCAACCTAAGAAGGCTAGGCTTGACCTAAGAGAGGCGGACCAAGAAGCATGGCTCAAGGTGGGCCAAGGCCATTCGGCCAAGGGAGGGTCGTATAGGGAAATGGGGAGGAAAGAAAGAAAAAGAGAAAGAGAAGGAGAAGGAGAAAAAAATGGAATAATAAGATTTGGCAGTGTCTTGACAATTATTGGACTCAAAGGAGACAAGAAAATTTAGAGTAGTTTTGACCTAGAGGATTGTAGTACCTATTATTTATTAGAAGGAGGCCACACGGGGGGAGGAAGAAGGGGGAGTGGCCGGTGGCAATCCAAGGAGAAAATAGGGAAAAACAAAATAAAGCAAGTCAATAATGAGGCTATCTTGAGTTTAGAATTAGGCATGTGACCTAATGAGCTTAGGATGATGTAATGTGCCTAGAAGTAGGATGAAGTCATCCTAGGAAGCTGTTAGAAGAATAGGTGATTAGAACGCTAATTGTAGTATCATCATGAGAATTAGATATAACCATGTAAGCTATTGGGCATAGGATGATGCAATCTTGATGATGTAATGCACCTAGATATAGCATGAAGTCATCCTAAAAAGCTTTTAGAAGGATAGGCAATTAAAGAGCTAATTTAATAAATAATATAGGCACATGAGTTAGCATTTAATAGCTACTATAGGCTTAGTACCTAGAAGGCAAGAAAGACTAATTAATGATCACATGGACAAAATAAACAATAAGAAATAGGGGAGGAGTTCGGCCAAGGCAAGAGGAGGAGGAAGAATGTAAAAAAATAATGTATAAGGGACAAAGACATTAATGATTGAATGGTAGTCCTATAGTTACTTTATGGAATTAGACCTTAGGCAATTCATGCTTGAGATAGCACTAGCCTTGGGCCCCAGTCTTTCTTGCTTATAAATAGAGGGCATATCACTTCATTTGAACACACACCTCAAGCCAAGAACACACAAACCACTTCTGCCTTCTTCTGAAAATTTGTAGCTCAGCAAACCCAGCTACTATTCTGCCTTCAAACACCTACCAGCAACCATTCTCTTCACCAAAACCATCCACCACCTCCTTATTTACTTACATTCCATCCCTCCTGCAAACTTTCAGCCCCAACGGAGCTCTGGTTCCTCCCACACCAACTCTGGAAGCTACAGACCCCTGGATCGAAATACTGCACCGTCAACCTTTTTATTTAGCCTTGGTTGACCAAACAAATGACCTCCGAATCAAGTGAAACCAGTGCCAATCTCTTCGTAACATCTAGATCTTTCCAACGCAATCAACCAAGCTCTAAAATGTTGAGTATTCGCCGCTCTAGAGCCATGAGAATCCATCCATACAACCACCGCGCTAAATGACGGGCTGATGTTCCCCTGCACCGATTAGCTCCTGCTTTTGTTTCTTTGACTCCTCTCTGTGTTTTTGAGTAACACCTGTCTGTAAGTGTATTTTCTAACCCTAGGGTAGGGCATGATGTTATATAGTTAACTTGTAGAATGATTTTCCTAATTTATCTACGCAGTTTGGTCTTACCAGTCTTGCTGAATTTGCTCTCTATTCTACTATATAAATTTCCAGCTTATTTCTTGAGCTATATTACTTATTTTGACAAGGCCGCATCTCTCTCGAGCTTCTAAAATTGTTCTTGAAATTTAATGTTATCAATTTTGCCCAAAAAGATTCTATTTTACCCTCAAAGAAGTTGTATATTTTCTTGAGAGTCAATAAATCCCTCTCTTTTGCAAAATGATGTCTTTAATTGCAAGTGCAAGGTGAAAGAAATGATTTTTTGAAAATATTTTTGATTGTGTGTAATGCATTCGTCTCCTCGTTAGATGGACTTCAGGGGAGTAGACCCTACGAGGTGTGCCTAACTTTCGAGTCAGTAGACGCGCTAGACGGGGCTAAGCGTGATGAGCCCGAAAGAGTTCCGGTTGAGTAGCCTCCTCGTCAGATGGACTTTGGGGGAGTAGACGCTACGAGGTATACCCGACTTTTTAGTCGGATGGGTTGTGCTAGATGGGGCTAGTGCGTTGCTTGGGTTGTGGTCTGAAAGGCTGGATCATTATGGAACCGGCAGCCGAGAAGGGCCAAAGGATTTTAAAATATTTGAAAAGATTAAATGCATGCAATGATGTGTGGAGTCTTGTTGATTTTTGGGTTCATGGGAAATTTTGGAAATCCTTGGAAATGTGATATTTTCAAAAGGGGCAAGGTTTTGAAATGATTTGATAACAATCTTTATTTGTAATTTTCAAACTTTTGCTTGTTGATTGCAAAGCGACCTCCTAGGCATGGTTTAGAAATTCTACTTACTGAGTTATCTCACCCCTTTTAACATTTTTAGGATAATGCCATGGTAGCCCATGATTCATTTTGGTGTTCCCGTTGAGATGATTACCGAAGTAGGAGCAATTGACGGCGAATCTCTTCTTGCTCCCTTTTGTAAAGAGGTTAGGTTAGAGGAGTTAGGGATAACCAAGCCCCGATCTTATTCCACTCATTATTAAAAGTGCTTCTAGCACAGCTTGTGAATATAATCATGTTATTGTAATGGTTGTGATGAATGGGTATCTCCTCTTGTGTTATGTAACTATTCTAGAGGTTACATAAGATATAAGTCTGTGTGACATGTAGTTTGTGACATGTATTAGTGATTATGCCTACTATTTAATTTGTTTAATTAACTCCCTTGTTTATGTATGGGATAGCTTCCGCATAAGATTAAAACTGTTAAGTCGACAATAGGATCCTGGGATAATTTTGTTGCAAGTCAAAACTAAATTAATGGCCATGTGGGGATTTGTCACGTGCCAAACAGACCATGGCATTATGAATCAGGCTGTGGCGAGTCCTCAAGCTTAATTAAAATAATTAAGTTTATTTTATTTATGAATTAGTGTTCGGGGCGTCACATCCTGGTTTGGTATTTAGTACCCTATGCTTTCGCTTTAATCTTTCCCAAGTAAAGGTCACATGGGAGACGAACTCTATTAGAATAGCCCAATATGAGATCAACTCTGTTAAAATGGGATGTCCTTTCCGTTGACCAATATTAAGGCCCTGGACATTAGCTCCATTAATCAACATGCATGAATAGAACCTAAGTGACCGAACTAGAACTGGATGTTTTAGCAAGAGAACGACGTCAGTGCCCTCGGCTTTCACCCTAAATTTTCCCAAGTAAAGGTCACATAAATGTCAAGCTCTGTTAGAATGCCTAAGGAGACGAACTCCTTTAGAATATGTCGTCCTTCCACTTGATCGATATTAAGGTCCTAGACATTAGCTCCATCCATCCACATGCAAGAAATGAACCTAAGTGACCAAATTATGAATAAGTTAGTTGATTTGCAAGCTTGGACAACCATTGGATGAAGCCTTCGACGCAAGGAACCAAATCTTTCCTAGAACGGGAAGTTCTAGCAAGAGAACCACGTTAGTACCATAGGTTTTGCTTTAATCTTTCCCAAGTAATGGTCACATAAGAGATCAACTCCATTAGAATGGGACGTCCTTCCCCTTGACCGATATTAAGGCCCTAGACAGTAGCTCCACTATTGCACATGCAAGAAAAGAACCTAAGTGACTCAATTATGAATAAGTTATATGATTCGCAACCATGGAGAGCCATGGGATGAATCCTTTGACCCAAATGAACCCAAAGTTTCTTATAACATGAAGTTCTAATAAGAAAACCACGTTAGTGCCCTTGCTCTAATCTTTCCAAGTAATGGTCTCATAGGAGAAAAACTTTGTAAGAATCGCCTAATAGGAGACGAACACTGTTAAAATGGGATGTCCTTCCTCTTCACCGATGTTAAGGCCTTAGACATTTGCTCCATCCATCCACAAGCAAGAAAATAAACTAAGTGACCTTGAAGGATCTGGTGCAATCGCCTAGAGGGGGGTGAATAGGTGATTTTAAAAGCTTTTGCGGAAGTATAAAATACACATGTGTGAAGCATGATAGACAAGTGATATACGAAAAGCTATAAGCACAAACAGAGAGTTAAGAGAGTAGAGAACAAGACACAAGAATTATAGTGGTTCGGCTTAGCTCAAGCCAACATCCACTCTCTTAGGCTGACAGCCTATCGGCTGATTCCACTATGAATAAAAAAAGTTATAGTTTACGTCCAAGACTTCACATAGTCTTCTGCTCTCACAAAACAAGTATGTAATACACTATTTTGTTTACAATGTAAGTGCACAGTGAATAAGCAGCTTTAAACTTTGGAATTGTACTCTCGTCAGCATCCTTTGAAAGACTTGAAATTTTTCCCTTAAATACTCCGTCATGCCAATACGACCGTTGGCACTTTCCAAAGGAATTCTTCCAATTAACCCATTTGACAGAATCAATCAGGAATATCTCAAGCAATCCTTAGATCATGTTAAGAACCCATCAATCCTGGTCACCCATACAATCAGAATCTTGGTTTTCATAAGTGAATACTTGCCACATTTACCCGATCTCAGATAATCCAATATGCCAATAATAATCTTTATAAACTTGGAAGTAATCAATCTTGTTATTCTACATATATGCTGTCTGAAATCCACAAGTATAAGAGTCGTAAGAATATCATCTTACTCAAACAGTCGTCATAATTCGACTTTCTAGATTTTACCAAATCTGACTTCCCAGACTTTTCGGTGTCTACTACCTCTAGCCGATACAAGTCTGACATATCCAGATGTTACTCTATCTGGTAGATGTTACACTGTCTGGCCTCTCCAAACAATATAAGATCTGGCAACTTCCAGATGATATAAGATCTGACATCTTCCCAGATGATACAAGATTTGGCCACAACTAAGTATTTGACTTCAAGTCAAATCACAGAATTTTGTCATCTTGTCATAGAGTTTTGTCATCTTCAAAATCAACAATAGAGCTCCCTCTAACAGATCCAATTTAGAATAAGTTAGATGATTCGTAACCTTGGAGATCCATTGGATAAAGCCTTCGTCCTAAAATGAAGTAAAAGATTCTTAGATCTAGATGTTCTACCAAGAGAACCATGTTAAAGCCCTCGGCATTCTTTCTAATCTTTCGCAAGCAGTGATCATATAGGAGACGACTTCCATTAAAATGGCCTAACATGAGATGAACTGCACTAGAATGAGAGGTCCTTCCACTTGATTGATGTTAAGGACCTAGACTTTTGATCCATTCAACCAAATGCATGAAAAAGATCCCAATTGACCCAATTATGAATAAGTTAGATGAGTAGCAAGCTTGGATAACCATGGGAAGTAGCATTGGACACAAAAGGAACCAAATGTTTCCTAGAATGAGAAGTTTTAGCAAGCGAACCACGTAATTGCCCCAGGCTTTTGCTTTAGTCTTTCCTAAGTAATGGTCACATAGGAGATGAACTTCATTAGAATGGCCTAATAGGAGATAAACTCTATTAGAATGGGACGTCCATCCCCTTGATCGATATTAAGGCCCTGGACATTAGCTCTATTTATCCACATGCAAGAAAAGAAACCAAGTGACCCAACTATGAATAAGTTAGATGATTCGCAAGCTTGGAGAGCTAATGCATGAAGCCTTCGACCCAAAATGAACCAAAAGTTTCTTCGCATGGGAAGTTTTAGCAAGAGAACCACGTTAGTGCCCTCGGCTTTCTTTCTAATCTTTCCCAAGTAATAGGCACATAGGAGATGGTTAGAATGTCCCAATAGGAGAAGAACTATGTTAGAATTGGACGTCCTACCACTTGACCGATGTTAAGGCCGTGGACATTCGCTCCATTCATCCACATGTAAGAAAATAACCTAAGTGACCAAATTATGAATAAGTTAGATGATTCGCAACCTCGGAGAGCCATGGGATGAAGCCTTCGTGCCAAAAAGAACTAAATGTTTCTTAGAACTGGAAGTTCTAGCTAGAGAACCACATTAGTGCCCTCGGCTTTCACTCTAATCTTTCCCAAGTAGTGATCAAATAGTAGGCGAATTCTGTTAAAATCACCTAATAAGAGATGGACTCCATTATAATGGAAGGTCCTTCCATTTGATCAATGTTAAGGCCCTAGACTTTAGCTTCATTCACCCAAATGCATGAAAAGATCCCAATTGACCCAATTATGAATAAGTTAGATGATTGGCAAGCTTTGAAAACCATGGGATGAAGCATTCGATCCAAAATGAATAAAAAGTTTCTTAGAACAGAAAATTGTAGCTAGAGTACAACATTAGTGCCCTTCGCTTTCGTTCTAATGTTTCCCAACTAATGGTCACAAAGGAGACAAACTCCGTTAGAATGGGAAGCCCTTCCACTTGACCGATGTTAAGGCTCTAGACGTTAGCTCCATTCTTTCAAATGCAAGAAAAGAACCCAATTGACCCAATTATGAATAAGTTAGATGATTGGCAAGCTTGGAGAGCCATGGGATGAAGCTTTCAACCAAAAAAGAACCAAATATTTCTTAGAATGGAAAATTCTAGCTAGAGAACCACGTTAGTGCTCTCAGCTTTTGCACTAATCTTCCCAACTGATGGTCACATAGGAGACGAACTTCGTTAGAATGACCTAATAGAAGACGGACTCCGTTAGAATGAGACGTCCTTCCACTTGATTGATGTTAAGGCCCTGGACTTTAGCTCCGCTCATCCAAATGTAAGAAAACAACGCAATTGACCCAATTTTGAATAAGTTAGATGATTGGCAAGCTTGGAGAGCCATAGGATAAAGCGTTTGATCTTAAAAGAACCAAAAGTTTCTTAGAACGGAAAATTATGGCTAGAGAACCACGTTAGTGCCCTCGGTTTTTGCTATAATCTTTCCTAACTAATAGTCACATAGGAGATGAACTCTGTTAGAATGTCGTAATAGGAGATGAACTCAATCAGTATGAGACATCCTTCCACTTGACCAATATTAAGGCCTAGAAATTAGCTCCATTCTTCCAAATGCAAGAAAAGAACCCAAGTGTCCCAATTATGAATACGTTAGATGATTGGCAAGGTTGGAAAACCATGGAAAGAATCGTTCGACCCAAAAGGAACCATAACTTTTTTAGAACGAAAGGTTATAACAAGAGAAGCACGTTGTGCCCTCAGTTTTCGCTTTAATCTTTCCCAAGTAATGGTCACATAGGAGAAGAACTACAATAGAATAACCCAATAGGAGATGAACTTCATTAGAATGAGACGTCCTTCCTTTTGACCGATGTTAAGGCCCTAGACATTACCTCCGTTGATCCGCATGCAAGAAAAGAACCTAAATGATCCAATCATGAATAAGTTTGATGATTCGCAAGCTTGGAGAGCCGGGAGATGAAGCCTTCGACCTAAAAGGAACCAGAATTTTCTTAGAATGGAAAGATCTAAAAAGAGAACCACGCTAGTACCCTCGATTTTCACTCTAATCTTTCCCAATTAATGGTCACATAAAGACGAACTCCGTAGATTGGGCCAATAGGAGACAACTCCTTTCAAATGGGACGTCTTTCCACTTTACTGATATTAAGGTCCTAGACATTAGGTCCATTCATCCACATGCAAGGAAAGAACCTAAGTGACCCAATTATGAATAAGTTAGATGATTCGCAAGCTTGGACAACCATGGGATGAAGCCTTCGACACAAAAGGAACCAAATATTTCCTAGAACGAAGAAGCTAGAGATGCACATGAGTGCCCTCGGCTTTCACTCTAATATTGCTCAAGTAATGGTCACATAGGAGACAAACTCCGTTAAAATGGCTCAATAGGAGACGAACTTCGTTAGAATGAGACGTTCTTCCACTTGACCTATCTTAGGGTCCTAGACATTAAATCCATTCATCCACATGCAAGAAAAGAACCTAAGTGACCCAATTATGAATAAGTTAGATGAGTCGCAAGTTTGGACAACCATGGGATGATGAAGCCTTCGACCCAAAAGGAAAACTCTCTAAAAAATATATCATAATTTATACATGAAGTATGGATAAATTAAGAATCTAATTTTTCATATCTTAGATTGTTATCTAAAAAAAGTTTAGAAAATCTATTTTATCCTTACCATGCATTTCAGTATATATAATTTCCTAATTTAAATAGTAAAGTATATTTTTTGGAATTTGATCTTTCAAAAAAAAAAAAAACTCAGTCAAAATATAGAAATAAGTATCCGCAAGCAACTATCTATTAAAGATAGCGCTGCATTGGCACGAGGATGGCCTTAGGCGGCGGACAACGATGATGAGTAGAGCAGTAGTAGCTAAGGCATTAGGGTTGAGCAAATAGCGACGACGGCATTAGGCAAAGGTAGTGGGTAGTAGCTAGTGACGGTTGGCAGGGATGATCACACGACATCATCGGATGCAATGTGGACTAGCAACACATAGCAAAAATAGCATGAAGTTGCGGTGGTGGGAAAATGGTGAGGCAGAGTAGGTGAATGCCAATAAAAAGCTAGGACCAATGGTGTCGAGAGGCGATTAGCTCGTGTTCTCTCTTTTTTAGAGTGTTTTTGTGAATGTGACTGTCAACCAATAATCTTTAAGCATTAGGTAAATATAAGAGTTCATCTTTCATGATTAAGAACCTCAAGTTTCCGACATTTGCAAAATTGACACTACAATCTAGAAATTCTTTCAATTAATTCCTCGAATGGCCAAGTGGCACAAATTATTTCTAATTAAAAGCTGGATTTTGATTAAGCCTTCTCTGAAAGTGGGTTAGCTGAAATTACTAGTCATCCATGCTAAGAATTCACCAAAAGTCATACAACTTGTCATGAAAGTATAAGTGAGTAATAAAACTTGCAAAAAATGCAATCGACTCCTAAAACTTGTCAACTTGATTCAATAATCCTTTTGTTAGCTCCATCCAATTAAACGAATGGAAAATGATGATGTGATATTTTTTTAATTTATATTTTAAGATAGCTAAACATCACATCATGAAAAATTCAAAATTTGAAAAACATAGAAACTAAATTACATTTGAAAAAAGAAAAAGGTTAAAAAAAAGAAGTGGAGAGACCTTGGCCGGAAGCCACCGTCGCTCTCTCCATCTTTTTTTTATTTGAATTTTTTCTTTTTTAAAATGTTATTTAGTTTATATCTTTTTTTAAATTTTTAATTCTTTTGACGTGACACTTACATGTCTTAAAAAATAAATTAAAAAATGCCACGTCAGTGTTTTCCGTTAGTCTAATTTAATGGAGCTAATGAAGGAACTTGATTGAATCAACTTGCATGTTTCGAGACTCAATTGCACTTTTTGCAAGTTTTAGAACTCACTTGAATTTTCATAATAAGTTGTGAGACTTCTAGTGTATTTATTTATATTTAAAATTATATGTTATACAATGTTTAGATATATTTTTGCTAGAATCTAAATAATTAATTCTCAAATATTTTATGCAATATGAACCTTAATGGGTCGTCTAAATTTAAGTGTCTACAGTTTACTAAGTGCGCCAGTGTCGAAAAGTGTTCGAAAGAGTTATGTTTGTATAGTACTAATAAAAACTGCTTCAAAGTGTTGTATCTTTATAGGCATAGTTCGTAACACTACTTAGAGATTTGGTACTGTGACATCCCAAATTTTTGCAAGACTCACATGATACACGTGATACTCAAGGTTGGAGGAATTAATCAGTTTGAGCAAGCCATGAATAAGATAGTTGGAACAAACCGAGAAAATGCATTGGGAAGAATTGTGATTATGGAAGAACCCGTCATGATCAGTCTTTGCCCTTAGTTCTGTCCATCCATCTCCTAAGGAATTAAAATTCCTAAATCACGGTGAAGTCTTTCTAAACTATTTTCTTCAAAAAATATATTTTTATGGGTGAGTCCGATATTTTAATAGTTATGTGATTAGTTTGAGTTACTTAGAATTGACTTCTCGATTAGTACATCAGAAGTCCGATTTTTACATGTGTTGACCCCGAGACCACTCAATTGAATTTTTAACTGATAGAATGAGACGAGTTGAGACGACACCAAGACCGATTAACCAACCCCTCGACCCCTGGCCGTGCGCCTATTCCTCTATTTTCCTATCTCTTTCTTCTATTTTGTTCTATTTATCAACCAATGAGATATGGATAAGCCTTAGAAGTAATCATTGCTTAGGAAATTATTATTTTGATTCTAAATCCTAATTATCATGCTATTCCGTCCTATTCCCCTTGTCCTTTTATGCTTGTTCTATATGATAGGAATCACATCATTGCACATTATCCTAAATATCATCATTAGATTCCTTCTTGTATAATATTGATTTCTCTTTGGCTTTTGTTTCTTTCCTATTCCCCCACGGCTGAATGTCCACCTCTCCCCCTCTCTTGTGATTTTCGGTCAGTTCAATAGGTTAGAAGTTTTTGGGAATTTTATACAAGTTGCAAAGGAAAGAAAACCTATTATTTTAAAAGAATTACTATTTAGTCTTATTAATCATTATATCTTGTCCTATAGTCTTGTCTTATATAAGCTTATTTTATCCAAAGAATCTTAGTCATTATTTGACCTTATCCTTAAGACCACCCTTGAAACTTGGAGGGCACACTTCTCCCTTCTTCTTTGGCCGAACGAATGCTTCCCCCCATCCACTTGCTTGCTTATCTCTTCTTTTATGTTTTCCTTATTTGCTTGATTATCCAAAGTCCATGATTGCACCTCCTAGGTTTTGAAGAAGCTTGGCCGAGACTTCTCTCCCTTTCGTCCTTTCCTCTTGTTGTCATGCATTTAAATTTCATTCCAACTCATCATTACAAGAAGCCATGATTATACCCCTCAAGTTGATTTAGCTTGGCCGAACAAACCACCGTCCAATCCCCCCATCCACTTGCTTCTTTATCCATCTATTTTATATTTTCCTTACTCATCTCATTATCCTTAAGCCATGATTGCAACTCTTGGAGAATGAGAAACATGGAGCTTACATCCCTTCCTCCCCAACGACTTTCCTCTCCCCTCTCTCTTCATCTCTTCCTCTTGTCTTTTCTTCTTGTTTTATTTGCTTAGGGATCACATGATTACTATGCCTTGGGAAGGCATTTCTCTCTTCCCCAAGCCAACTTGGCCAAAGACCTCTTCTCCCCTCTCATCTCTTCTCTTTGTCTCTTCCTCTTGTTCTCTTTGCCTTGGAATCTCATCATCACAAGTCTTGGAAAATGGAGATTGAAGCATGCCTTCTTCTCTTCCTCTTCCTCACGCCGAACACCCCAATCTCCATCTTCAATCTTCAACTTCTCTTCATCTTGTTTAGATAGTCCATGACACTTGTCATCCATGCAAACAAGAGAAGCCATGATTGCTCCTTGGGAGCTCAAGTTCATCTTTCCCAAGCCTCTTTGCCGCAAGTCTCCTTGTCTTCATCTTGTTGTTCTTTATTTTGCCTCACAAACTTACCAAAGGAAGATCATCTAGGGCCATCATCTCTTCTTGAAGCTTGAAACCCTCAAATGGCCGAATCACATATACCCACACCAATCTCTCTTGCCTCCCTCCTCATCCAATCAAAACACATGCAAGGAACTCTTGCACCGCCACTTGTCATCACCAATCAGGCGGCCATTGAGTTTATGAGACCACCATTCCTTTCATTTCTCTTCTTCCTTTGTTCTTGTCCACTAAATCACCAAGATTGAGAGAGTTTGAGAGAGATTTTAGCCGAGAGTCCACCGCCGTACACCGTGCCGTCGCCGTCGCTGTTGTCGTTGTGCCGTCGTCATCATCGTACGCCATCGCCGTCGTATTCCTCCATCACTTGTCGTCGTTTGTGAGCCAAGTCATTGTCATCTCATTCTTTCATCAACTTCTCTAAGTGTTTGTCTAACATTTAGTTTGTGGTTTGCTAGGAACTCTTGGACCAAGACCTCACCGTCAAGCCAAGCCGTTGTCATCTTTGTTGGTATCGGTTTAGGCAAGTGACCTGTAGTTCATAAGGTGGGAGAGTCCTTGTCTCCTAGGATTTTTTTCTTTGATTTGGAAACGTGATAAACGGACCGTGCTTTGATCTAGTCTTGCATGCATTCTATGTGGTGTGATATCATGCAGATCTAGGCCGCGTAGAACTTTTGAAAAAGCCTAAGTGTTGCATATGTCCATATGCATGCCTCGATCAAGCATGGTATGGGACGTGTATGGTTTAGACATAAATATGCACTAGATTTCAAAATATCTAGGTTGCATTGATCTTATGTTTAGTTGCGTTGGCATGGTATGGGACGTGTGCAGCAAGGCCGGACATTTGATCCCGCTAGTGTTCTTGAGAATGTGTATGTGATGCATGTGGTTGTGATGATGATGATACCCTTGGGAGTTGGGATGCTTCGGATGATGGTTGGTTGGGACTTGAGGTGTCGCCAATGCTAGCCAGACGGATTGCCGTGCAAAGTAAGACGTGACGCCTTCGGAGTGAAGAAGCCTAGATAGGGTTCCAGTAGCTCCCTCGTGACAGGTTGAACTGATTACCGTTGCCTAAACACGAAAGGAAAGGGTCAGATTTATCCGATAGCAAGACGTCAGACAATGTGGAGAATGTTCCTCTATGGAATAGGGGATGCCTCTGATGGACAAGGGTCGGACCTCTTGAATGAGTGTGCACGATGCCTCCGGATGGGTAGCCTGGATTTTGATCCGAAAGCCTTCGGAGCGAAGGAGTTGTGATGTGATGAGCATGATGTTCGGAAAAATGTGATTTTGACACATGACATGATTTTGGTAGGTTTTGGCATTAAACTTGCATCCATGTGCTAATGGTGATACATGTCATGTTGTGTGCATTGCATGGGTCGTGTGATAATCTTGATTTATGTGCTAGAGTGTTACTTTGCTAAGCAGTGGCTTACTCTCTGGATTAACAATTTTTCCAGATTAGCTATGGCACTTCGACCACCAATGTTCTACGGCGAGTTTGTCAAGATGCACACTGAAGAGCATGAGTTTATCCATTCCAGATACCTCGGTGTTAGGTTCAAGCGTGTGAAGACTGTGTTTGTCTTTTATTCGGGAGTTTTCCATGGCCTTTCCCATTATAATTTCCAAGCTGAATATCTTTGGATGGGGACGGAATGGTTTGGACCAATATCTCCCGTCATTTTTGATGACTTGGAAGGTGACGGGGGCGTTATCGTGGAAAGCTAGTGTGTTTTATGGTCAAGGAGGGTGGTCATGTTAAAGATGGGATGTTGATGTGGTTCATGGTTGTAGTAAGATAGAAGGAAACTTTTGTAAGCTTGACATGTACGTCTTTCAAATCATTCTACAGAGAATAATAATAAACCCTCCTTGTGTTTTCGTATAATGTTTTCATGTACAACTCCAAGGGTAAAGTACGGGTTGGGTTGATGACGTGATGAAGTGTTAAATATTATTTCTTCCGCTACTCTGATTGAGCGAGATCTTTGATGATGTAATGTTGATCCTAGTAATTGTGAAAGTTGATCGCCTTATTAGGTTGTAAAGACCCGTGTGCATGTTAAGTCCAGCCTAAAGGCATGTCACTTTACATTAACGTTAACTTGAATTAATTTATGTTATTATTACGTTGAGCAAATATAAGGTTCGATATCAGGGTGTTACAGATACCTCACATCTTGTTTAATTCCTTTTTGATTTTATTGAATCTGGCAAATCCATATTGATTTGTAGCTAGTCATCAATAGAAGGTACAATGATTTAGAGGTGGCTCCCATCATGTAGCACATAGGCCTTTACCACTGATGTTTCTCGACCTGCATGAACACGCCTCAGGTCCTCGCCATGACCTGTGAAAAGTTATTGCCTCAGGTGTGCAATAGTTGGCCTTGTTAGGCTCAACTAAGCCCCGTGTAAACACGCCTCAAGGTCAGCTCTTTACCATATAAAGCAATAGTACTAGGTTCTAGAGGTGGCCCCACGAAGTATACGTTATCATGTAGCACTTAGTCCCGTACTTGCTTATCACACACTCAATTTCCTCAGCACAACATATCATCTTTCACCAGTCATCACATATTCACATATTTGCATATTGTCACGCATGAGTTATAAGCATGCCACAACCAACTATATCGCCAAATATATGCTATTCAGCAAACACTACATCAAGAACAACCACAAAAAACCAAAACCAGACCTAACCGATAGAAATAGGGTCACCCGCACATCTCCACGTTTAAATCAGAAACCTAATCAAATTATCTCGGAAAATACATTATAAAGGACACATAAGTGGACATTTTTATGAAGAAACCTTGACCTAAATCCTTCTGTATTGAGAGTAGTAAATCGACCAAATTTCTACAAAAACTATGTCAGCATTCAGAAATCACGTCTTCCAAAATCAGCTTGGTTTGAGATCCAAAACTTGTCCGTTTGATCTGAAAGACTATGTTATACTAAAAGATGTAATAAAAAACTTTTGTGAATGAACTCTTTCGAAATTTGGACCCTAAGAGTTGATTAAATTCACTGAACACCAACAGGTCACAAATTCTAGCAAAAACAAGGGTTCTGTTTTGCTTAGAATGAAGCTGAAATATTAATCTTTCAAATTCATAAAATCTTCCGTAAAATATATGTTATAGCTAAATATGTATACTACTTTTCTTAAGAGGAATCAACCTTAAAATCTTATCCAATTTCGATCCACAAAATTGGCAAATAGCAAAGGTCCAATGGACAGATTCAAGATAAATCCACTAAACTAAACTAAACTAAACCATCCTCACTAGTGTCAATCCAACCTAAATCAATGCTAATCAAGCTAATCAACACCATTCCAATCTCCTAAGTGTAATCACAACCTAAGAAATGATTAGCAAGCAAACTCACCGGATTAGAGAATAAATTTGTTCATGGCAACGGCGGCACGAGGATGACTAAAACCCGAACCTATGGTGACACCAAAAGAGGCTCAAAAGAGGCTGAGCTGGACCAGCTATGAAACTTGCAAAGCAAGGGGGAGGCGTGAGCAACAAATGGAGCGGAAAAGAAAATGAGGAAGAAGAAGAAGAAGGAGGAGGAAGAAGAGGCGTTGCTTTTGTTGGAAGGTAAACAAGAAGCCTCTAAAGTCCACAAAAATATCCCAAGTACTTGAGTAAATTGCCCCAAAAGTCTTATACTATATCCAATGGTATTTTCCTCCTCCAAAGCTTCTCAAACAAGCCAAGAATGAAGGTCAAATAAAACCCTTGATCAGCCCTACGAATTTCCACCATTTACTCACCCAATAACTCAATTTGATAGCCGAAAAATCCAATAAAAGAGGCCCCTCCAAATTTCCAAAAATTCTTTTTGTCGAATTTGAACTTTTCCACAAAATTCCTAGCTCGACCGAATTTTCCCAAAAGATGAGATGATGTCCTAAAAATAAATTGTGACACGCTCGAACATTTGGTTCCCAAATCCGAGTTCCATTTCATGGTTAAAATCAATTGAACGCGATTCTAGTACAATCCAACTTACCAGGTAGCTTTTAGGGATTTTATCGCGCAATTATATCCCTTAACGGCTTCACCTGATAGGTCAGTTAACTCGCGAGTGATCAGCTCCGCGAAAACGACCATAGGCGCGTCGGTGAAAAGCCCATTTCATTTTATCGAGACATGGTCAAAAATTTAGGATGTCACATATATAAATATTCATTTTTCCACGATTGAATGGTGGAAAAATGCTGAGTCTATAGCCTTTTAAGTTCGTACTCTTTAAGTCAGAGACTTTCTACGTTAAGACTTTCTGCATCTAACACTTTATGAGTCTGAGACTTTGTATGTCTAAGACTTTGTGTCTAAACCAATCTAAAACTGGAGACTTAAGAAATAAGAGATTTAATATTTAACCTTCTCTAAATATACTCAAAAAAAATTTCTCTAGAGGATTTATGAAGATATCTGCTAGCTGATTCTTGGAATCAATAAAGGTAACCTTGATATCCCTTTTCTGAAAATGATCCCTTATGAAGTGATATCATATTTCAATATGTTTGGCTTTAGAATGCATAATGGAATTCTTTGTGAGATCCATAACACTTGTATAGTCACATTTGATTTCGGTGCATGATTCTGTAATACCATAGTCTCGTAATTGTTCTTGCAACCATAGAATTTGAGAACAATATCTTCCAAGAGCTACATATTTTGACCCTACAGTTGATAAAGCAATAGTGTGTTGTTTTATTGACAACCAAGAAACAAGCCGATTACCCAGTAATTGACAAGTGCCAGATGTACTCTTCCTATTGAGTCTACAACCAGCTAAATCTGCATCTAAGTATCCAAGCAGTATGAAATCTCCTTTCTTCGGATACCACAGACTTAACTATGAAGTTGTTACAACAAACTTGATAATCTGCTTAACAGTACTTAGATGTGATTCATTGAAATTAGATTGAAATCGTGCACACAAACATACACTAAACAATATATCAGGTCTAGATGCAGTAAGATAGAAAAGAGAGCCCATCATTCTCTTGTAGAGTTTTTGATCCACTTGCTTTCCTCCTTAATCCTTATCAAACTTTGAAGTACTTGACGTTTGAGTGTCTGTCTTCTTGCAGTTTTCCATTCCGAACTTCTTAACAATATCCTTGGCAAATTTCTCTTGATGAATAAAGACACCTTCCTTGGATTGTTTGACTTATAACCCTAAGAAAGAATGTTAGTTCACCCATCATGCTCATCTCAAACTCATTATGCATAGCTTTAGACAAATTCTTGCAAATTTTTTAATTAGGTGAGTCAAAAATAATATCATCAACATATATTTCAACAAGTATAAAATCCTATCCTTCTCTCTTGATGAACATAATAGTATCCACTTTACCTTTCTCAAAACTAGTTTGTAAGAGAAATGTACTTAACCTTTCATACCATGCTCTTGGAGCTTGCTTTAATCCATATAGCGCCTTCTTCAGCTTATAGACAGAATATGACTTTATTGGATCTTCAAATCTAGGGGGTTGTTCCACGTACACTTCCCCCCTGGATAAATCCATTGAGGAATGCACTCTTCACATCCATTTGGAATAACCTAAAATCATTAAAATAAGCAAAAGCAAGCAATAACCTTATAGCTTCTAACCGTGCTACTAGTGCGTAGGTTTCATCGTAATCTATTCTTTCTTCTTGAGTATATTCTTTGGCACCAGTCTTGCTTTGTTTCTGACAATCTTACCTTGCTCATCCATCTTGTTCTTGAAGACCCATCTAGTCCCGATAATAGATTTTCCTTTGGGTTTTAGGATTAATTCCCAAATATCATTGATAGCAAATTTTCTAAGCTCATATTGCACGGCTTCAATCCAACATTCATCCAATAAAGCTTCATTTACATTCTTTGGTCCAATTTCAGAGATAAGTACTATAGCACTAGATTCTTCTTATGCTTTTAACCTTGTGCAAATTCCATCATCAAGATTGTCAATAATGAGTTCTGTTAGATGACTCGACTTATGCTTCCAATTAGAAGGTTGTCCAAACCTTGGAACTTCTTGAATTTTTTGATGCTAATTTTCAACAAATTGATGTTCTTCAAACAATTCAGATTTAGATAACTCTTGAATGAATTCAGATTCTTCAAGTTGAGTCTAATCATGTGCATCTTCAAGGAATTTGACATTTGTTGACTCCTCCACAGTTTGAGTCTTCTTGTTGTAGACTCTGTAAACTTTGCTAGTTAAAGAATAGCCAAGGAAGATTCCTTCATCTAACTTTTCATCAAACATTCCAGCACAATCATTCAGATTCTTGAGAATGAAACACTTACAACCAAAAACATGGAAGTAAGAAACATTTTGTTTCTTTTCCTTGTAAACCTCATAAGGAGTTTTCTTTAGGATAGGCCAGAGAAATACTACTTTGATTGTGTAACAATCCGTGGACATTGCTTATGCCCAAAATCGAGAAGGCATATTGCTCCCAACTAAAAGAGTTCTAACCATATCTTGTAGAGACCTGTTTTTCCTTTCAACTACACCATTTTGTTGTGGAATATATGGATAAGGAAAGACATGTTGAATTCCAAAGTCATCACAGAACTTTGTAAAGTTCTAATTCTCAAATTCACCTCTATGATCAGTTCGTATACATGAGATGATATATACTTTTTCGTATGTACTTTCTTAGCAAACTTCGAAAAATATGAGAAAGTTTCGGACTTACTTGCCAAGAAATGTATCCATGTAAAACGAGAGTTATCATCCACAATTACATGACAATATCTCTTGCCACCAATACTCTGAGTTCTTGTTGGTCCGAAGAGATCCATGTGCAAAAGTTGTAAAACACGATCAATATAAACTTGATTTATAGGTTTAAAAGTACTTCTGACCTATTTTCTCAATGCACAAGGAGTACAAGAATCAATCTTTTAAAATGCTAAGTTGGGAAGACCAAGAACGATCCTCTTTGTAGAAATATTGGCAATTTGTTTCATATTAGCATGTCCAAGCCTTCGATGCCATAGATTTACTTCATCCTAAACAATGATAAGACATTTTGAACTAACTGGATTCACATCCAGAAGATAGATATTTCGGTGCCTTCTTCTAGTGAATGATTGTATGGTATCCTTACTAGAACCATGACAAACACCTTCTTGGAAATGAATTCTATAACCAGTGTTAAATAATTGACTAATACGAAGCATATTGTAGTTCAGACCTTTCACCAAAAAATCATTTTTATGGTCAGATTACCAATTTTTATAGTACCGCACCCAACAATTCTTCCTTCACTATTTGCACCAAAGAAAACCTTTCATCCTTTTGTTTTGGCCAGCTTTATAAAATAGCTTGAATCACTAGTCATGTGCCTTAAGCACCCACTGTCCAGATACTACTTTGTTTTGTTCTTCGTGGCAACCTATTAACAAAAGAAACACTCACATTTTCTTTGGTACCCAAATCTTCTTGGGTCTTGTAGAGTTGGTAAAAACAAACTTTAACCAATTTTTCTTTACTAGTTCCCATATCATAGGACATTCTCCCTCGAGAAGTTTCGAGCTACTACATTTGGAGTATTTTAGAAACCTTCTCCCAACAGTTTTTTTGAAAACCTTTTGAAAATGGCTTTTATAAATAGCCTTGAAAGGTCTCTATTTGAGTCTCTCCTTAGCCTTGGGAAAATCAATCAAAGTAATAGTTTTAGGAGTCATACCCAAACCAGCTTTGTTAAAGTATGGTCTTTGAACGGATAAAATTTTCTCCAATTTTTCAGAACCAATTTAAAACTTCTTTCAGATATTTGAAATATCTACTTTTAGACAAACAATTTCTTTCACAAGAGAAATATATATTTCTTTTGAGTCAACCAAAATTTTCTTTCCAAGTAACTTCTTGTTGTTAAAGTCCTAAATTCTCCATCTTTAGCTTAGAAACTCTTTTGAGAAAAGACTTCAAACTAGAAATAATTCCTCTATGAAATTGGAAACTTTAATAGGAATTCTTATATTACTAACTTGGTCGTCTTGGTTCAAGTCTGAGTTTGAGTCAAAATTAGAAAGTGCCATCAACCATATATTGGCATACTCATTATCACTTCCTTCACCCTCTGTGTCACTACATATTTCAACTTTGAGTGCCTTTTTGTACCTCTCATCTCTTCCTTTCTTTTTCTTCAGTAAAAGGCAATTCGGTTTAATATGTCCTTTCTTTCTGTAATCGAAATTTATTACCTCTTGATTAACTTCATTCTCCTATGCTTGTCTTCTTCGGAAGTTTTGTTATGGTTGTCTTCTCTGGAAGTTCTATTTTGGTTGTCTTCTTTGATAGTTTTTTGAGCTTTACTTTTTCCAGTTAAACCTTCTTCTTTTGTTGTTTAATTTCTTGAACTTCTTCATTAAAAGTGCTCATGCTTCATCATCTAAGATATCTCTTGATCCTGCATCATCAAAATCCTCATTAGATTTTAAGTCAATAGATTTCTTACCTTTTGGATCTTCCTCTTCATTGATTCTCTCTACATCATATGATTGAAGTGTTCAACAAGTTCATCAATAGAGAAAGGCATACTTCTTAGTGTTTTTCTGATTGATGTCTTCACGTGCTTCCGTTCATTGGACAATCCACGTAAAAGCTTGTTAACCTTCATAAGTCCAAAAATAGGTTGGCCCTAGTATGCTAGACCATTTATTATTTTAGTAAATCGATCAAACATATCTAAAATGGTTTCTTCAGGCTTCATCTTGAAAGCTTCATGTTGCCCAAGTAAGATGTTGATCTTGCTATCCTTCACACGATCAGTTCCTTCATATGTGACATTTAGTCTATCCCAAATTTCCTTTGATGTTTCACATTAAGAGATACAGTTATATTCAGTAGGAGATCATGGACAATATAAGGAATAGAGACCAGGGGTCCAGATTCTGTTTTCTACTTAGATCAACTCGAGACATCTCCTGAGGTCCAACAGTATTTTCTTTCTTTTCCTATGGCTGTAGGATTTATCCCTTTCTCTACCACATCTCATTCTAATGGATCTTTCGATCTTAAGAAAGCCTTCATTTTATTCTTCCAAAAATTGTACTCCTTCTCAGCGAAGTAGGGAGGTCTGGTATTGCTCTGTCCTCCTACCGAACCTGGAGCCAAAATACTAACTATAATTATTTTCCTTGGAAGTAAAAACACTTTAATAAAAATAAGCAACCGTGCTTTAATACCAATTGAAATGACTAGTGCGATCACCTAGAGGAGGGTGGATAGGTGTTTATTAAAACTTTTGTGGAATTAAGTAAATCAATACGTTCACAGTGTGCTTAATGTGTGAAAGCAATCAGTAACGATAAGCACAATCAGAGAGTAAAGGGAAGAGAATGAAACACAAGGTTTATAGTGGTTCAATTTTGCTTAAGCTTACATCCACTCTTTTGTGCTGATAGCCTATTGGCTGGATTTCACTATAAATCAAAAGAGTTACTGTTCAAGATCAAGGCTTCTCAGTGAAAAGTCTTCTGCTCTCACAAAGCTAGTAAGTATCACACTCTTTTGCTTACAATGTAAGTGCTTAGTAAGTGACAAATGAAATGAACAACCTCAAACTTTGAAATTTATCTCTCGTATGCTCACTTGTTGTGTAGCGACCCGAAACCCATATGATATAATCAAAGATAATACAAAGATAAAGGAATGCCTTTAGGTTGGACTCAACGTACACACGGGTCATCACCGCCGTAGAAAGAATAGAACTCCATGTTTGAAAATCTCACAAGTCATATAATCAGAGTAGCGGAAGCAAGATTATTTAGCGCGTCCCATGACATTATCCCAATCCGTACTTATGCTTGGAGCTGTACATGAAAATGTTAAAACAAGAACATAAGGAGGGCTTTTATTATCCCAACCCTCCAAACTAGAGTCCGTTAGTCATTACATTTTCTAGAATCACTATCAATCTCCATGTCACTTTTGGTGTTGCTATCCTCATCACTTGCTAGTAAGGGCATCAAACGGGTGGGTCGGGTCGGGTTCGTGTTGGGTCAAGATATGG
This sequence comes from Melaleuca alternifolia, assembly GCA_019926035.1. Lineage (NCBI taxonomy): Eukaryota > Viridiplantae > Streptophyta > Magnoliopsida > Myrtales > Myrtaceae > Melaleuca > Melaleuca alternifolia. The sequence goes on from JAGKPW010003068.1 coordinate 23,108, forward strand.
GTCGGATAATATTTGACCCATTTAACCCGTTTTGACCTATATTCATGTAGTATAAATATAATGACCCCTACCCGACCCCAACCCGACCCAACCCATACCTGACTTGGCCCGTATTCTTAAAATACTTCCATATTTAACCAAGTTCTGGAAAATTTGCTTGGCAATTTTTGTAAATGTATAGTTGAAATAAATTTATGCAATACGATTGTTTGATCATTTTCTATCTTTTAATATTTTTCAAAATTTTAATTATTTTTATTTTTAGAAATATATATTCTTCATTTTTTTGCTTTTTCCTCTTCTAGTGACTAGAGTCTGATGAGCTCATCCCTCGCCGACAAACTTAGAAAGAGGGAAAAAGGAGAAAAAGAAAAGGAAAGAAAAACGGAAAAATAAGGTAACCCATTTATGACCCGTTTCGAATTTTCATAGTATAAAAATGACTTGTTAATAATATTTAATTATTTGTTAATAATACTTAAAATTAATTAGGTAACCCATTTATGACCCATTTAGAACCCATTTAAGACCCATGAGGTTGTTAAGTTACCCATTTAAGACCTATTTAACTTTTTAAGCTAACCCATTTATGACCCATAATTATCAAATATGGGTTAAAATATGGGTCTTTGACCTAATTTGCCACCTCTACTTGCTAGCGGGTCAACATGATTTGAAGGTAATGGTCCCACCCATCTATTTCCTTCCAATACAAAATAAGAGAAATATCTAAGGAGGTGACCCTTAAAGAAACTTGTGTTGCTAGTAATATGGGTTTCAACTCGCTTAAAACGTTTGCCGGGAAAGTGAAAGTATGTAAACTCATCCTCGTTGGTAGAAGTAACATTCCAGCACATAAATAAATATCATCACACGGCCCATGCAATGAAAACATCATGTCATGTATCATCACCACGGCACACACATGCAAGTTTATCATCAAAAAATTGCAAAATCGTATCATTAGTCAAAACTCATATTTTTAGAAAATCATGCTTACCATAATACTACTTCCCTCCGAAGGCTTCCGGATAGTAATCGAAGCTACCCGTACAGAGGTATCATGCACTCTCTCTCCAAGAGGTCTGACCCTCATTCATCTGAGGCATCCCCTAACTCCAAGGAGAAACTCTCCAAATCGTCTGACGTCTGCTATCGGAAGCTGACCTATTCCTTTCATTTATAGGCAACATCAATCAATCTGACCTATCATGAGGGAGCTACTGGATCTCATTATCCAGGTATCTTCACTCCAAAGGTGTCGCGACTTACTCTGCACGGCAATCCGTCTAGCTAGCATTGGGAATACCTCACTGTATCAACCTACCATCATCTGAAGCATCCCAACTCCAAGGGTATTATCACAATCAGATGCATTACATCCATAATCTCAAGAGCACTAATGAGATCAAATGTCCGGCCTTACTGCCCACATCCTATACCAAGCCAATGCGGCTATACATAAGATCAATGCAACCTAGATATTTTGAAATCTAGTGCATATTCATGTCTAAGTCATACACGTCCCATACCATGTACGATTGAGGCATGCATATGAACATATGCAACACTTAGGCTTTTTTAAAAGAACTACACGGCCTAGAATGCATGATATCACACCACAATAGATTCTTGCAAGTCTAGTCAAAACACGGTCCATTAATCACGTTTCCAAAACAAAAGAAACCCTAGGAGATGAGGACTTCTCTCAACTTATGAACTATAGGTGACTTGCCTAAACTGGTTGAAGTTGAACTTGAATGGAAGAGAGTGGCTCGGCTTGCTGATGAAGATTCGGTCTAAGAGTTCCTATCAAACCACAAGCTAGATATTAGATGAAGAGAATAAGATGAAGATGAAGAAGAGAATGGTGACTTGGAGAGGACAAACGGCGTGCGGTGGCTCTCTACTTGCTCATGAATGGCACAGTGGAGGTGGACGAATGACGCACAATGGACGGTGATCGATGGCTTCTCTTTCAGCTAGAACTCACTCAATATTGGTGATTTAATGAACAAGAGCAAGAGGAGAAAAGAAATGTAGGTGAAGGTAGCTTAATAGTCTTCTTTGCTACCCCATTGGAGGTGACAAGTGGAGGTGCAATCTCTTCATGCATGGCAATTGATTAGAGGAGGAAGGAGGCAAGGGAGATTGGTGATGGAGGAGGCAAAAAGGATTGGAGAAAGAGAGAGGTGGTTCGGCCATCAATGCTTCAAGAAGAGAGTTCTTTGCTTTATCTTGTAAATGATGACTCAAGAAGAACTTCCATTGGGTGATTTGAGAGGTGAGAAGAAGACTTGAGATGAAGAACAAGTAGGAGAGGACATTGGAGATGAGAAAGAGAGAGAGAGATGGCGTGCGGCTTTAGAGCTCTGGGAAAGATGAGCTTGAGCTCGCAAGAAGTAATCATGTCCATCTTTGTTTGAATGAAGGCCAAGTGTCATAGGTGATCTTTACAAGAAGAGGAAGAGCTCAAGAATGGAGATGGTGAAGAGAGGTCTCTCGGCTTGAGGATGAAGGAAGAGGTGGTAGGCGTGTTTCAACTTCCCAAGGCAAAAGATGATGACATTCTTTAGTAAATAGAACAACTATAGGAAACAAGAAGAAGATGACAAATGAGAATGATGAAGGAGATGTAAGAATGGATGATGAAGAGGTGATGCTTGGTGATGAAGAAGAAGAGAGAGATACAAGCTTCATCTTGCTATCTCCAAGGATTTTCAATTACAAGAAGACAAGAAGGAAGAGCAAGAGAGGGGGAGGTGTTTGGCTAGCTCTTCCCAAGAAGAGATCATATCTCTCTTGAAATGATGATTCTTGATGCAATCACAAGAACAAGAGGAAGAGAACAAAGGAAAGAGAGGGGGGGATGAGGGTTTTCAGCTTTGTGGCTTGGCGAAGGGGGAAATGTGTTCCCAAGACATACAATCATACTCCTTTGAAATGATAGAAAAGAACAAGAGGATAAAGACAAATGAGCAAGATGGAGGGGAGAAGTTGGCGGTTGAGAAGAGAAAATGGTGCATGTATGAAGCTCACCAACTACCAAGAATGAAATCGTGATATTCTTGTGATGATGACATGGGCAAGAGACATAAGGAAGAGACAAAACAAAGTGAGTGAGGGAGAGAGATGAATGTGGATAGCGGAAGGGAAAGGAGGGCATGCGGCATGCATTGGCTTCTCCAAGGTCTTCAATCATGATCTTGTAGAATATGACTGCAAGAATAAGAACAAGAGACAAAAGAAAGAAGACAAGTGAAAGTGGACAAGAAAGAATGATGAGCAAGAGGAGCATTTCGGTGGAGAGAAAGAAGAGTGAGAGTTTCGGTCATGGGAGGGGAAAGAGAGAAAGTTGAGCTCCAAGTTTCATCAATCTCCATGGAAGGCAATCATTTCATTGATTTCTTGAGTTGGCCGAAAGATTAGAGGAAGGTAGGGGAGAGATGGGTGTTCGGTGCATGAGGGGAAAAGAGAAAGAGAAAAGCTTGGTGGAAGTCAAAATTATATTATCAAGAAGGAATCCAATGATAACTTAGAAATGATGGCTAGGATTCTCTTAGAAAAATACACACATAAAAGACAAAACTATAGGAAAAAAGGAAAAAGATAAAATAACATGATTACAAAGATTTAGAAATTAAATAATACTTTTCTGAAGCAAAGATTACTTCTAGGAATCAAACTTCTCTCATGGGTTGACACAAGATGACCAAAAAAATCATGAAACTAGGAAGAGATAGAGAGTTGGGCACAAGGCATGGTGGCGTGAGGTCGGTCGATCGGTCTAGTTGTCGTCTCTACTTGTCTCTTTCTATTGATTAAAATTCAACTGGATGGTCTCGGGATCAATACGTGGAGAAATCAAACTTCCAAGGTACCAATCAAAGAATCAATTCTAAGAAATTTGAGCTAAAACACGCTATTGATAAAAGATCGTACTCACCCATAAATAGATATTTTTCCAAGAAAATAGTTTAGAAAAAACTTCATCGCAGTTTTGGAATTTCTAATTCCTTAGGAGATGGATGAATAGAGCTGAAGCGGATGGCGGATCACGACGGGATCTTCCGAGCTTCCACGAAAAAATTCTTCCTTTGGTTTGTTCCAACTATCTATTTCTTGGCTTGCTCAAATTGATAAAAATTTCAAGATGTCACACGTTGAGTGACTTGAGGTATCTCTCTCATATACTCATTTATGCCTACACGACTATTGGCACATTCCAATCTACTCATTGGACAGATTCAATCAGGGATATGTCTAGCAATCTGAAGACCGTGATGAGAGTCCGTTAATCTTGGTCGCCATACAATCAAGATTTTGGTTTTCATAAGTGAATGCTTTCCAAATCTACTTGCCTCTTCAAGGATCAATTATATCCATAATAGTCTTGACTAGAATAATCAATTCAATTATCCAATCAGGAAGTTGTCAATGATCCATATGAATCAAACCTCTGAGAACACCATCTCACTCATATCATCTTATTAGGATCTGATTAGAATTCCTTCTACTTAAAATTGATAATCAATAGTTTGTCTTCAATTTGGCCTCTTTAGACTCTAATGAGTCTAATACCTTTAGACGTTACCGAGTCTAACACGGAGTTTGTCATCTTCTGAGTCTGCTTAATTTTGACTTCGAGTTTTGTCATCTTCAAAATAACAATAGAGTTTACTCCAACATGGAAATGAGAAAACATGCTGAAAATCAGATTTATCACAGAACTTCACAAAGTCCATGGTTAGTTCGTATGCTCAAAATAGCAAAACCTTTTTCATTTCGAGCCTTCTTTGCAAATTTTGAGAAATATGAGAAGGCTTCGAACTTATTTGCCAAAAAGTACACCCAAATGAAGCAAGAGTAATCATCCACAATTACTAGGCAATATTTCTATCAGCCAATACTCTGAGTTCTGGTTGGTCCAAAATGGTCCATATGCAAAAGCTAAAAAACTCAATTAGTAGAAACTTGATTTACAGGTTTAAAGGTACTTCTAACCTATTTTCCAAAAACACATGGAGTGCATAATTCATGCTTTTGATACACCAGGTTGGGAAGACCATGAATAAGTTTTATGAAACAGCTTGAGTCTCCTGTCATGTGCCTTAAACAACCACTATCCAAAAACTATTTGACCTTTCTTTGGATTGTGACCTGTAATCATAAGAAAAATTCAAGTTTTCTTTGGCACCTAGATTTTCTTGGATCCAAGAGAGTTAGCATTAAAGGCGGTCTTTACCTAGTCCTTCTTAGTTGGTTTCCAAACCCTGAGACATTCTTTCTCGAAATGTTGTGAGCTATTACACTTTGAAAATTTGAGAGCACTTCGGCCAACACGTTTTACAAAAGCCTTTTGAAAGTGAATCTTGTAAAATGTCTTTGTAGGTCTTTATTTGAGTCTTTATTTTACTTATAGAAAATCAATTAATGGAATGGTTTTTGAAGTCACACCCAAACCAGATTTGTTAAAATAAGGTCTTTGTACTAAAAGAAATCTCTCCAACTTTTCAAATCCTTTTGAAAATATTTTGACATATTTGAAACGTCTTCTCTCTTATATCATTTTCCTTAGCAAGAGAATCATAATTTTCTTTCAAACTTTTCTTTCCAAGAAATTTCCTGTTGCTTGAGCTTAGGATTCTCCCTTTTTATTTTGGAAATCCTTTTAAGAGAGGTTTTGAGACTAAGACAAAGTTCTTCTATGAACTCGAGACTTTAACAATAGTTTTTAAGTTAATAACCTTAACTTCTTGATCTGAATATGAATCAAAATCTATTTCTGATTTTGAGTATGAGTCAGAATGGGCCATTAGATATATGTTGGCATATTCTCTTTACTTTCCTCGATCTCGGTGACATTCCAAGTTTCAATTTTGAGAGCCTTTTTGTATTTCTCAGTTCTTCCTTTCTTTTTCTTCAACAAAGGACAGTTAGGTCTGATATGCCCATTTTTATTGCATTCGAAGCATATTACATCTTTACTGGTTTCATTGTCCTCAGTCGGTCTTTTCTAGAAATTTGCGTGCTCTGCTTCTTCTAGTTGTATCTTCTTCCATTTCTATTCAACTTTCTAAACTTCCTAATCATAAGTGCTAGCTCCTCATCATCCAAGTCATCATTGTTAGATTTTAAAGGAATTGACTTCTTACCCTTGGATCTTCTTCCTCATTGATCTGCTCTACTTCATATGATTGAAGCGTGCCTACTAGTTCGTCTACTGAAAGAGGCATAATCCTCTAAGTTTCTCTAATTGATGTCTTCACATGATTCCAATCTTTAGAAAGCTGCGCAGCAATTTACCGACTTTCATTGGTCTTAAGATTGGTTGACCTTGATAAGCCAGGCCATTTGCAATCTCTATGAAGCGACTGAACATGTGAGTATGGATTCTCTAGGCTTCAATTTGAAGGCTTCATACTATCCGAGTAGAATATTGATTTTTGTTTACTTTACTTGATCTGTCCCTTCATAGGTAACATGCAATCTATTCCAAACTTCTTTCGTTCTTTCACAAGAAGAAATTCGATTATAGTCAGTGAGAGATAAAGCATAGTATAAAGAGTAAATAGCTTTAGCATCAAGAGCTTGTCTCTTGGTAATTTCTACTTGTGTTGTTTCCCTAGCATCTACAACTTCTTTTCCTTTTTCTACCACATCCCACTCTAAGGGACCTCTCGATCTCATAAATGCCTTCATCTTGTTTTTCCACACATTGTACTCATTTCCATCAAAGTAAGGAGGTCTAGTTTTGCTTTGACCTTCAACCAATCTTGGAGCCAAAATACTAGGCATAGATCATTAACTTAGAAGTAATAACACTTCAATCAAATAAGCACACATGCTCTAATACCAATCGAAAATGCTAGTATGAACACTTATAGGGGTGAATAGGTGTAAGAAAATTTTCGCGAAATGTAGTAAAATGTTTTGCTTTTGAAACTAAGTTTGAAGAGCAACATATTTTGACGAGTTCATATTTTAACAATCAAATAGTACTTCAAACAAAATAAAGGAGTTCAGGGAAGAAAATAAAAACATAGAATTTATAGTTTTTTGGCTTAGATCAAGCCTACATCTACTCTCCCACGTTGACAGCCTACTAGCTGGATTCCACTATGTAACAAAAGAGATTTTACAGTCTTGTGATCTCAGCTTCATAATGAAAAGTCTTTACTACTCACTCACGAAGTCACATTATAAGTCTCTCTCTTTCTCTTGGGCTTAGAATAGCAAGAGAATGGGAAGTTTTAAACTTTGGAATTTTTATTTCACACACACATTTGAATGACTGGAGAAGTCTCCTTTAAATACTCCTTCATGCCCTCTCGACCGTTGTCACTTTCCAAAGGAATTCTTCCAATCTACCCATTGGATAGAGTCAATTAAGTAGATCTCGAGCCGATTGAAAATTGTGATGAAAGTCTATCAATCCTATTCGCCCATACAATTAGGATCTTGGTTTCCATAAGTATATACTTTCCAAGTTTACTTGCTTGCCAAAAGATTGGATGTATCCAAATTGATTTCAATAAAGATAACCAATCAGGTACGTGATATATCCAACCGTGAAGCTATCCATAATCCATACGAACCAAACCCATGAAGAAATAAACAAAATTTCACATCCGGATAAGTCTTCATTCTCTTCACATGTTCAGTCTGGGCAGACTTTGCCACTAAAGTCTGGCAATCTTTTAGACTTTGACACATAAGCCTGGTAGTCTTTAGACTTTGACACAAAAGTCTAGAAAACTTCATAATAGACTTTGGATAAGTTTTGTCAAATTTCAAAACATTAAAGGAGTTTTCTCCAATAGAATCGAGGCGGTCACAATTTCAAGAATTGTTCAATCAGATCCTGAGATTGACATTCGACACCGTTGGATGTCGGTTGCTATTGTTGGGCTTGTTGCTCCATCATTGCTCCTACTTGAGTAAGAGCCTCTAATATTCCATTGATTATAGGGTCGGTTTGTGAGGTGTTGGAAGATTCACCCCGCGTCATGCCAGATCGCGTTGTCACCCTTGTCCTTTTTATCTTCTACTTATTTATGCACAACTAAACGTTTGCATTAGGATGAAGAATACATCTAGCTACTGTGGCGACCTACCCGAACCTCCCCATGGTGGGGGATGTACTAAGTAGATTTAGAGGTATCGCTCATTAGGAGACCCGAATTGGCATTCTTAAGAGACGGTTTAAAGACAATGTGTAATCGTAATCCGATTAGATTCATTCTTTACGAGCATGGACTCTCCCAAGTCCATACCTCACGTGACGTTCAAGCTTGTTCATTTTTAAAGGTTACTTAACAACCTAAGTAATTCTTGGAGTTTCCACAAGCCTGTTGGGGTCAGTTAGAAACCGACCAAGATGTGAGAATGTCGTCTCAATCCCTACAGAGACAGAGATTCTAAAGTCCGAGGACTTGTTTACGCTAATATTTCTACTAGTGTCCTTTCAGTACCTAACTAGTTGGTTATTTTGTCTAAAGTGGTCATGCATTCTTGTTCATCATTTAAGATTCTATAAATTCATTCAAAGTATAAGCGTCCATGCAATTATTCTTATGGAATTATTTTCATGCAAATCTAAACTAAGACTAGTTCAATTTAAAAAGATTTTAACAAATAATTTATTGAAAAGATAATATGAGAAGTAAACACTCAAGATATTGAAACGCGATGCGGTAATAAACACTCAAATAATTAAATATGACTATCTAATGACGAGAATGTAAAATCCGCAACTGATCAAGTATTTAACAAATACAAGGCCTAGTTATAAGCCTCGAGACATGGTACCTCGAAAGCTTGCTTTTGGAAAATAGATGTGAGCCTAAGTCTAATTAATTCAAGTGAAGTCTGAACTTGGCTAAACTAATCATTTTAAAAAAAAAGGGAAGTGATGCTAAGTTTAAATGGATTTTATTAGACCAAGCCTATGTATTGACTCGAGATATGTCTAGATTAGCAAAACCGTAATGGTCTCAGAATATACCTTTACATAAATAAGACCGGAAGGGACATCGGTCTTTCATCACCAAAATCACGCGCTCGACTTTGTTACGCTGTGACTAAATCATAAAATAAATTCGATGACCTAACACTCAATTAAATCATCCAAGGAAAACATCGAATTGCACCAAGCATAATCATGCATCTAAACGTCCACAAGTAAAATTAAATAAGATATGCAATCAAGCCGATAAGCGTTGAAAGACCCCAAAACACCTAACTATCCATTAAAGGTGAATCCTTCATTATTTATTATTTATTATTTATTCTTTCAGAAATTGATGCTAATTAATTAAGCTAAGTCCTCTCTAATGCTACAATAGGTTTTTTAGCAAGGCTCCCTAACAAAGATTTTTTTTATTGTCGATGTTCGACATGGACTTTTAAGCACTGACATCATACATATTTATCTTTTTTGAACAATTCTAGCATACAAATTGCACACGTTACGATTTTAAAAAAAAAGAACTAACTGCAACGGCTTCTAAATGCGAGCATCGCAAGGTTTTCGTCAAGGTGTAACTCATCAAAGGTAGGCTTGGGCGAGGGGTGAACATATAATGAATTATGAGAAAAATAAAACAAAGAGTAGTGTCCAAATTACATACTCCAGACCAGATTGAGTCTAGACCACAATTTGAACGACAAATCTCAAGAACAATCAATTCAACATTTCATTTAGACATTTCATCAAACAATTGACATTCGAATTGAAATGATGACTTAAAACTCAAAACTGACGAAAATCTCAACCTAAATTGACATTTTAATCCACATAATAGCATTTCCAAGCATAACAACATCTCGACCTTTATCAAGTTTATCCAAAATATCGCTATTGGATTTTTATAATTTGAGCAATCTAGAGTTTGTTTAGACATTCGATCGAATAGCTGAAGTAGGCTTCTAACATGAGCTTCCCATTCAGGTATAACACAAATCGGAATCTAGATAAGATAGTCAAATTTTGAAACAATCTTTCGTTGGGATTTCACATAACAAGTATAGGCAAAGAAACAAAAGTGCAGGAAGAAATAACGTATAGTAGTATCTCCAGAAAGGGTTAATCATGCACTTTAATAAAAAATCTTATTAATAATAGGGTTTCAACGAATTACCTCTTGTAGCGTGTCCAAAATAACTTGGACGAAATGTTCTTGTGTCGAGCCTCATAATCGTCGGACCTCTAGTTCACACACACCTCCAATTCCACGTCGAATGGATAAAAAATTCTCATGGATAATCAACACTTCGATTGTGTTAGCAATCTCGTGTAAATAATTTCCGCATCTTTTCGACTTTAATTCACGGTAATCATCAACAAGATAAGAACCGTTCTTCTCTCACGTGAAACTCACTTTTTCTCTCTCAAAAAAACTGCCCACGCTTTTCTTTCTGTTTTCAAAAAAAGAAAAATGTGAACGAAACTATCCAATGGTTCATTGACCAGCGGTCAACAAACCATCGCAATGATTTGTTGATCGCTGGTCAAGAAACCGTTGCAAATAATTACAACCGTTGACCACACACGGTCAACAATAATAGTTGGCCGTGTGTGGTTCTTTTATTGTTTCAATTAAATAATATTATAATATTAAATAATATCATGATAAAATATATATTTAAATATTTAACCAACGTATGAGCACATCTTTATGTGTGGTAATTGATCCATGTGCGTACAACACATGTACGTGTGTATGTATGACAAAAAAAATGCATTGAGTCTCAACTCAATTGACTGCCATGAGTGCAAACACATTTGTAATATTGTCCTCCCCATTCTACGTCATCCTAATTGGTTATGGTGTGTGACATCCCTAAGTTCATCACTAATCTAGTAGTAAGAATAGCACTAACACAATAATGCTTTCAAAATAATTTATTGTCCCGATCAATCTCTTGGTCTTACAAACCATGATTGACATCTAGCAATATATCACGGCTACCTAGACAGTGTGAATGTTTTGAAAACATAATGAACTGTCAGCACTGACTACAGTGTAATTCAATCCCTCTGTCAGACTATGTCCCGATCGAACAAATACCATGGAAATATTTATCAAGTCACAAATTCGATCATTTGCACAAACCTGACGGACGTGCAATTTTACGAGACATAAACAGTTTATTCTCATTACAACCCCGGCCGAGGATTTCAATGCAATGTTATGATTAGATCACATAGGACATCATTATTCTTCCTTGCACGTAATAAGGAGACAGATTCCATTTTGCATGCACGTGAAACTTGGCATGTGAACAATCTATGACTAGCAAGTACAGAGATGGATCAATGAACTATCAATATGCCTACTCGTGAATCACAATCATCCGACACACAAGTCAACACTGCGCCTTGGGTCTAAGGATTATTTACACATGACCATAGCATGAATGATTAAACATGGACCTCGCTAAAAGCTTCCATGTTACTAATTGTTCTACACGTGTCACGTTTAGTAAACTTGTTCGATAGAAGCACCTATATTATAATTCAGGCATCTCAATACCCAATGACTTGTGACTCATCATCCCCTTAAGTAGCCAATACTTAATGATGAAATTAAAACACACCGGTCTCAATAGGATTAGTAATTTCCAGTTAATAATCCATTGACCGGGAACAATTTAAAGATTTAGTTTAACTATGTACCCGTCACACACATTCTCAACGTCTCAAGAATAGATACAGTCACAACTAATCTTATGGAATTATTCATCTAGCAGTAATTGGACAAATGAATGAATATGTCTTTGCCATTAATTATAATATAAGATTGAAAATACAACTTAAAATCCTAACATGTGTCTATTACATGATCGCTTTAGGGAATACATCCAACAATCTCCCACTTACGCTAAAGCCAGTCAGAATGGTACTTCAACCCTATTTTATCAATGTGTCTTTCAAAAGAAGATTGAGGTAAGCCCTTAGTGAAGGGATCTGCCATGTTATTCACTGAGGCAACTTTCTGCAAGGCGATATCGCTTCTCCCACTAATTTCTCTAATGAGATGGAAGCGTCTTTGAATATGCTTGGACTTCTAGTGAGACCTTGGTTCCTTAGCTTGAGCAATTGCTCCGTTATTGTCACAAAATAATGTGATCGGTTGCTCAATAGAAGGGACCATTCCAAGTTCGGAAATAAACTTCTTCATCCAAGCAGCTTCCTTTGCAGCTTCAGATGCGGCCGTATACTTTGCCTCAGTAGTGGAATTAGCAGTTGTGCTATGTTTGGAACTCTTCCAGCTAACTGCACCGCCATTGAGTGTGAAAACAAACCCATATATAGATTTAAAATCATTAGGATATGATTGAAAATAAGAATTAGTATAAGCTTCAACTTTATAATTTTCTTCTCCATATGTCAAAAATAAATCCTTAGTTCTTCGCAAGTACTTAAGGATATTCTTGACTGCTATCTAGTGTTCCTCTCCTGGATCGGATTGATATATGCTAGTAATGCTTAAAGCATGTGCAATATCAGGTCTTGTACATAGCATAGCATACATTATGCTTCCAATAGCGGATGCGTAAGGTATCTTCGCCATCTGTTCTCTTTCTTCAGGAGTGTTGGGGCACATCTCTTTAGATAGATGGATTCTATGCCTAAATGGCAATAAACCTCTTTTGGAATATTGCATGTTAAAATGTGCTAATATTTTATCTATGTACATAGATTGTGAAAGGCTATTAATCGTCTTGATCTATCCCCATAGATCTTGATGCCTAAAATATAGGTCGCCTCTCCTAAATCTTTCATGGAGAATTTTTGCGACAAGAATAGTTTAATCGATGATATCATCGGTACATCATTCCTAATCAAAAGTATATCATCAATATATAGGATTATAAATGTAATTGCACTCCCGCTAACCTTCTTATACACACGAGGTTCATAAGCCAAACGATTTGACTACCTCATCAAAACAAATGTTCCAACTTCTGGAAGCTTGTTTGAGTCCATAAATGGATCTCTTAAGCTTACCCACTTTTCGACTTTCACCATTGGATTCAAAACACTATGATTGTCCATATAGATGTCTTCATCAAGAAAACCATTTAGAAAAGTGGTTGTGACATCCATTTGGAATATCTTATAATCAAGGTGTGCAGCTATAGCCAACATAATTCGAATGGACTTCAGCATAGCTACAGGTGAGAAAGTTTCATCATAATCAATCCCTTCTTTTTGACGATAACCTTTCGTCACTAACCGTGCTTTGTAAGTTCCAACTTGACCATTTGCATTCATCTTCCTCTTGAAGATCCATTTGTAGCTAATTGGTACAATACCATCAAGTAGGTCAGTTAAAGTCCAAACTTCGTTAGAATACATTAAATCCATTTCGGATTTCATGGCTTTTAACCATTTACCAGAATTGATGTTTGACATCGCCTCCTCGAAGGTGTTAGGATCGTTAGGCTGATCACTATCATTCACAATGAATAATGGTTCAATATTTTCAACTAAGTGTATATAACGAGCAGGTGGACAAGATGTACTCTTCCTCAGAGGTTGTGTATCATAAGCTCCCACTGAATCAAAGATCGATGTCTGAACTTGGTTATTTGGTTCTTCATTATTTTCTTCTTGTGAGATTATTTTTCGTCCAACACCACCTTCCTGGATGAACTAATCCTCCAAAAAAGAAGCATGCCTGCTAACTGATATTCTATGGTCGGAGAGAAAATAAAAATAATAACCAAGACTTTCTTTTGGATACCTAATGAAGAAACCCTGTTCAGATTTTGCCTCCAATTTTTTTGTTTTTAGCTTTTTAACAAAAGCCGGACAACCTTAAATATTAGGTTTTCTCTTATGCCGCATCTCATAAGGCATACTTGAAACAAATTTGGATGGCACTCTATTCAGTAGACACATAGCTGTCTCAAGGGCATATATCCCCATAAGAATATAGGCAAATCAGGGTAACTCATCATAGATCGCACCATATCCAATAAAGTGCGATTTCTTCTTTTAGATACACCATTATGTTTCGGAGTTGTCGGGTGTGTCCATATTGCTAAAATGCCATTATCTTTAAGATAGTTTAGAAATTCAGTACTAAGGTATTCACTTCCTCGATCTGATCGAAGGGCCTTAATACACTTTCCCGTTTGTTTCTCAACTTCGGCCCTGAATTCTTTGAACTTTTCAAATGATTTGGATTTGTGCTTCATTAAGTATAGATAACCATACCTTGAATGATCATCGGTAAAAGTTATGAAGTAAGAATAACCACCTCTAGCAGTTTCACCTATTGGTCCACATACATCTGTATGTATCAATTCTAGTATATTGGCAGCTCTCGCACCATGTCCTACAAATGGCGCTTTGGTCAATTTTCCTAGAAGACATGCCTCACAAGTTGAGTATGGCTTAAAAGCATATGGATCAATATATCCATAATTACCCAACTTTTTGATTTTGTCTTCTCCAATATGACGTAATCTAAGGTGCCATACATAGTTTGGATTTGGACTAGGTCTAGAGCGTTTATTAGTAATGGCATTTTTATCACTATTAGATTGCTTATTGACATTGGTAATCGCATTACCGGACATTGTAATGGTATAAAGATTATTGGTTAGTAAACCTGAACCAACACATCTTCTATTATAATAAATAGAACATACATCATCAACAAAAGAAAATTCATAATTCTCCTTACTCAATCGAGGTATAGAGATGATGTTCCTAACAACATTCTTGTAATACAAACAATTTTTCAGAACCAACACATGTCCAGTGGGCAAACATAAACAAAAAGTCCATATAGCTAATGCAACAACTCTTGCTCCATTTGCAAATGTCAGAACAATCTCATTTTGCCCTAGCATCCTACTTACTTCTAGATTCTGCAAAGACATGCAAATATGTGAGGTTGCAGTAGAATCTAGATTCCATGAGTTGGATTCAGCACTAACCATAAGATTAGTTTCAATAAGCATAGACACCATACCTTCGCAAGGTGGGTCCTTAGGCTTGACCTTTAAGCTAGCGAGGTACTCGAGGTACTTCTTACAGTTCCTCCTCCAATGCCCCTTGACACCACAATAATGACATTTTCCTTTCTCAATCTTGGGTTTAGGTTGCACAGCGGCTTTTATGGGCTTCTTCCATTTCCTCTTTGAAACGGTATTTTTCTTTGAAGAAGAAGCACTAGCCATAGCCACGACATTGGGCCTCGCATTGTACATTTCCTTCTCATAAACTACTAGCATACTATGTAACTCAGCTAGAGTTTTCTCCATTTTATGCATGTGAAAGTTTTGGACAAAACCAGAGAAGGAATCGGGCAAAGATTGGAGGATCAAATCCACAGTTAACTCGTCATCCATGACAAGATTCAGCCTCACCAACTCTTCAATGTGCCAAATCATTTTCAAAGTATGATCATTAACTGATGAACCTTTAGCCATCCTCATACGGTACAATGCTTTAGATATCTCATATCTAGAGGTTCAACCATTCTCATCAAAATACTTTTAAGTGCAATCAACCACTATAATATTAGATCAAAACCATGACAATGAAAGGACATGAGTCCTAAACCCGTTTCAACTTAATGTTACTTCGTAAGGAGGTTCGGGTCTTTGTTAAAGGTTTCACTTTGCACATTAACCGGGTTAACATGCATAAAAAATAGAATAAATAAATATATGTCACGTACACAATTTTCATCATAGGTGATGGTAAATAAACAGAACACATAAATATATGTCACGTACACACAATAGATGTCACGTGCAAAAAAAAAAAATTATTCTACATGGTGATATATAAACAGAATAAATAAATAGATGTGACGTACACAAATATCATATATTCTACGTGGTGATATATATAAACAGAATAAATAAACAGAATATTTATTCTACGTGGTGATCATGAAATTATGACTATATGGCTCTCCCTTTTCATAGAATGTTGAACTCTTCTCCACGTAACAATTACAGCAACAATTTACTCTACCAAAACATATGAAAATGCATTAAGTAAAAATAAAAAAAAGAAAAAAATCCCAAATAAAATTCCAGCAAGCATCATATATTCATCAATACATTAAAAATACTGATTATAGGTTTTTCCATGATCAACATCATTCATCACGAATAGTAAAAGATTTGGAAGATGCAAATAAAAAAAATTATGCATTGAATCAAATTCATGGCAACACAATGCAAACCGTGTTAAGCAATCAAAATCGGTGAAACAAATTTCACATGTGTGATTCCAAACGGTAATTTTGTTGTCGCACTAGATTCACATTTGTAAATCATTTTGCAGAAACTAAATATAAATAAAAACATGCTTGAGATTTTTTATTCAATAAAACGCACGAGAACGCCTAAGGATTGGCTCTCATATCATTGTTGGGATTCACATAACAATTATAGGCGAACAAACAAAAGTGCAGTGGAATAAATAACATATACTAGTATCTCATAAGAGGTTAATTGTGTGCTTTAATAAAAAATCTTATTAACAATAGGGTTTCAACAAATTACCTATCATAGCGTGTCCAAAATAACTTGGTTAAAATGTTCTCGTGTCGAGCCCCACAATCGTCGAACCTCTAGTTCAAACACACTTCCAATTGCACTCAAATGGATGAAGAATTCTCGCAGATAATCAACAATTTGATTGTGCTAACAATCTTTTGTAAATAATTTCTGCATCTTTTCAACTTTAATTCACGGTAATCATTAACAAGAGAAGAACCGTTCTTCTCTCACATGGAACTCACGTTTTCTCTCTCGGAAAAACTGCCCATACTTTTCTTTAAGTATTCAAAAAAAGAAAAATGCGAATGAAACCATCCAATGGTTCATTGACCGGCGGTCAACAAACCGTTGCAAATAATTGCAACCGTTGACCACACACGGTCAACAATAATAGTTGTCCAACGTATATATTTAAATATTTAACCAACGTATGAGCACATCTTTATGTGTGGTAATTGATCCATGTGCGTACAACACATGTACGTGTGTATGTATGACAAAAAAAATGCATTGAGTCTCAACTCAATTGACTGCCATGAGTGCAAAAATATTTGCAATATTGTCCTTCCCATTCTACGTCATCCTAAATGGTTATGGTATGTGACATCTCTAGGTTCATCACTAATCTACTAGTAAGACTGGCACTAACACATTAATGCTTTCAAGATAATTGATTGTCCCTATCAATCTCTTGGTCTTACAAACCACGATTGACATCTAGCAATATGTCATGGCTACCTAGATAGTGTGAATGTTTTGAGAACATAATGAATCTGTCAGCATTGGCTACAATGTAATTCAATCCCTCTGTCAGACTATGTCCCGATCGAGCAAGTACCATGGAAATATTTGTCAAGTCACCAATTCGATCATTTACACAAACCTGATTGACATGCAATTTTACGAGGTATAAACAGTTTATTCTCATTACAACCCCGGCCGAGGATTTCAATGCAATGTTACGATTAGATCGCATAGGACATCATTATTGTTCCTTTGACGTAATAAGGAGACAGATTCCATTTTGCACGCACGTGAAACTTCGAATGTAAACAATCTATGACTAGCAAGTACAGAGATGGATCAATGAACTATCAATATGTGTACTCATGAATCACAGTCATTCGACACATAAGTCAACACTGCGCCTTAGGTCTAAGGATTATTTACACAAGACCAGAGCATGAACGATTAAACATTGACCCCACTAAAAGCTTCCATGCTGCTAATCATTCTACACATGTCACGTTCAGTGAACTTGTCCGATACAAGCACCTATGTTATAATTCAGGCATCTTAATACCCAGTGACTTGTGACTCTTTATCTCCTTAAGTATCCAATACTTAATGATGAAATTAAAACACATCGGTCTCAACAGGATTATTAATTTCCAGTTAATAATCCATTGACCGGGAACAATTTAAAGATTTAGTTAAACTATGTACCCGTCACACACATTCTCAATGTCTCAAGAATATATACAGTCACAACTAATCTTATGGAATTATTCATCTAGCAATAATTGGACAAATGAATGAATACGTCTTTGCCATTAATTATAATATAAGATTGAAAATACAACTTAAAATCCTAACATGTAATTATTACATGATCGCTTTAGGGCATACATCCAATATCTTTCACATCCCAAACTAGACATAAACACATGCGAGCAGATCATGAAGAAACCAAATGCTTTTGATGCGCCATAAACCAAGAGGCAAGTAAATGTAGGGGCATTTATATTCAAGGTTTACTTGATCGACAAACTTGGATTTCGGTTGACAATAAAAGGGGTTGGGCTGGTCGTTGGGGGCAGCGGTGAAGGCCATTTCTTCGTCATTTTCTTCCTTCATGTTCATGAGCTTCTTTATTGGCTTTAGCAAACGCAAGCAACTGCAGATTCGGTTGAACCAGCAAATGCCTCGGCCTTCCCAAAGAACTCATCCGTTTTTTCTCTTGTTTTTTTTTTCTATTTTTTGGCTGCCTTTCTACTTTTTTTTGGGTCCTAGTTCCTCTCCTCC
Organism: Melaleuca alternifolia; assembly: GCA_019926035.1. Classification (NCBI taxonomy): domain Eukaryota; kingdom Viridiplantae; phylum Streptophyta; class Magnoliopsida; order Myrtales; family Myrtaceae; genus Melaleuca; species Melaleuca alternifolia. Next base: position 41,672 of record JAGKPW010003068.1, read on the forward strand.
TCATCCTTTAAGCTATTGGTGATCCCCTAACTCAGAGTGGACCATTCTCAAATCATTATCAACTGCATCATTCACCAACAGACGCGTGTTGCTGAAGCCAATGCTCTGCCCTTCTTTGTCCTCAATCTTCTTCACCAAGTTCTCATTGTATTAAGCTCGCTCTCAAGCTTCTTTCGTAAATAACGGATTTCTTGCTTTGACCGTGGAGACAGATTAATCTTAACTTTACGATCGAGACCAGTCGTTACCATGGAACCATTACCGAAAGAAGGTTCTCAGGGACTTGGGCCCTATAGGTTCTTGCTGGTTGGCACCAGGATCTTCCGAGGCTACATCGACATGAGAGCTAGGCAATTGTTGGGCGGAGTTATCATCCTCGAATGCGATAGTTTAAGAAGGAACACACTTTGCACTGTTTCCACCATTGCTGTTGTCGATATCATTACCCGAGTTCACAGCAGGGGCGTCTATAGTGTGGGCATCAACGTTGGAGTCGAGCTTGACCATAGCCTCAGTGTTGGTCCCGTTCACGGCGGCATCCTTTTTCAGTCCCTTGAACCATTTCCTCGTGTAGACTTTACTCCCTGCATGCCTATACTTCTCCCTCATTTTGTCATCATCTCCAACTATAGGCCCCGAAGCCACGCATGTATCTCGAGAAAACCCTCATTGGACACGACGTCGAGCTTCTTCTAATCTTCCGCTTGCATGCTGATGGTGCCTTGAGCTCCGGTGAGGTTGATGATGCTCGATCGGTGAAACAGTGACGCGATCTGCTTGCAAGCCAAGGAGATGCTCGAGAGCACTATGGTCAGCTCCGCGTCAACAAGGCCTACCTGCTCTTGCTTCAACAGCCATGTCGTCAAGTTCTTGATCTCGTAGCTACTCTTCTTCTTCGTCTTCGCCTTTGCCGTCGAGATGGTTTTTTTATGTCCTGAGCTATGGCGTCACCTGGGACTGTGTGGCCTCACATCGTGTGTGTGAAGCAGTAGAGGCAGTGGAAGGAGTAGTTGCCGACTACGGGTGGTGCAGCTTGAGAATCGAGCTGGATATCAAGCAATGAGGGATGAGGATGATCAAGGAGGAGCTCAAAACAGCATGAGCCATTCCCTATCGGTTTTTTCTTTCGTTTGTTCATCCTCCTTTATTTTTTGTTCCTTCTCTATGTTCCACTATGCTTAACCACTACTGCTGCCTCGCTGCTTTCCTCCCCCCCCCCCCCCTCGGGCGGCGAACCCCCAGCTTTTGTCTCCCCCTCTAAGCTGTCCTTTGCCTTCTCTGACTTTCTGACCTCGCGCCTCTAGAGTCGCTAACCAGCCTCAGCAGAAGGCAAGAAAACTTGGTGCACACCATGTAGAACCAGGAAAGAAAGAAGGAATGAGCTAGTGGAGAGGAAATGAAGAAGGAAATGGGTCGAGAGAGGTGCATGGGCCAAGGAGGCGAGAGGCGCACGTGCCTCAGCTGGTGCGAACGTGGGCCAACTAGGCCTAGTCTGCAGTCCCATTCGTCTTGTTCTTTTACCATTTTTTTTGTTCTCTTTTTTATTAATAATTTTTTAGAAAATAAAGAAATTTCTAATCAATGACCATTTTATAAAAAAATTAAGTTAGACAAAATTTGATAGACCGGTAAAAATAAGGTGTCAATAGTTACACATGGCATATATACATAATATATATATTATCCTAATAAGATGAGTCAGGTCCACTCATTTAAGACTATCATGTTTAGTTATGTGTACCTAAGGCCCCAAAATTTCCTAATTTTCCATCTTATCGCTCTAATGAACCTAGGCTCTAATATCAAAAATCGTTATGAAAGTTCCGAAGTTAAGCATTTCTAGTTTTGTTGTTAGAACCCGCTATGAGATAACCTGACATCACTACGAGCTCTAGCAATTAACTTCCTCAATGAACCCCTTGCCAGGACTTGATAAACTAAGGCATTGCGGAAGCAATTTCATAAACTTTCCCCTACCTACCAACATTTGGGTTCATACCCAAAACATGAAGAGAACATGAGCTAGCTTCATTAACTTTTACGGAAATCACACGTACAAGTAATCGATAATAGAAGAAGGAGATGAACTCCTAATGGTTGATACAAAATTTCATCATTTACTCCTAGGAAAGACATCCCAACACCCGCCTAGCCCATCCTAAATATAAGCCTACTTCGATCCACGTCGGTGTTGCTATCAGAAACTCCCAAGGTCGTTGTGGGCGGTAGGAGGCAAGGGCCCATGCTATTCGTTCCATACCAAACGAAATAGGCAAAGAACCTAAGGTGTAGGTGACCCATGAACAGCCTGGTATTGACTGTGATATGGGTCTCCACCCACTTGAAGAGCTCCTTGGGGTAACGAAAATGGGTGAACTCTACTTCTTTAGTCCAAAACTCGATAAGTGCTCCCTAACGTGGGGCGAGTCGAAGGGGTGATGCCATATCTAGTTTGAAATAGACGTTAGCCACAGGTTAAGCAAAAGCTTAACAAATAACACTCTAGCACATAACCCAATATATCACATGCCTCATGAAAAATGATAAGATGCCATGAATCATCGTAGCACACACATGCAAGTTCATAAAAAAGAAACCAACAAGGTTCTCAAAGATCATTTTCAAAGCACATGTGATAACATATACTTGCCCATGACTATTTGGTGTCGGCCTTTTTGATCCACCATGAGAAAGCTTTCGGAATCTCACTCTAGGAATCTTCCGACCGAAGGCATCCGTTCATTCGAGGCATTCCTTCAGAGGCATCGTGTGTACTCTTTCCAAGAGCTTCGATCCCTATTCATTCGAGGCATTCACTATCTTCGAGGAGGAACCACCAGATCGTCTGACGTCTAACATCGGAAGTTAACCAGCTTCGTGCAACTTCTAGTATCGGGAAGTTATCTGACCTATGACGATGGAGCTACCATACCTTTTGTCAAAGCATCTTCTCTTGGAAAGGCGTCACATCTTACTTTGCAAGGCATGTTGTTCGGCTGGCATTGGAGACCGTCTTTGGTTCCAACCCACCATCATTTAAAGAATCCCAACTCTAGGTGTGACATCCTTAATTTCAACACCGCCCAAAGATTATATTTTGCGGAATAGATTCAAGCATAACTTGAATTAATGAGGATTTTGAATATAACTTGAGGTGAATGGGTGCAAATTCATAGGTATGAGGGGTTGTTGTAGTTTGGCCTTCATTCTTGGCTGTTGGAGAAGATTAAGAGGGGAAATTGCTATTATATGGAGTTGAAGACTTATGGGCATGTACTCAAGTGTTTTGGATATTTTGGTTTGACTGTTCAAGGCTTCTTGTTTCCCCTTTCTCAGCAGAACGATGGAGTGATAACTTGATCTTCTTCAGCTTTTTTTTTTAGATATTTTCACCCACATTCTTCCAGCTGAGGAATGTAGCTCTCAAACCAGCAACTCAGGAAGCCACTTACAAGGCCTTTTCAACATCATCCGAACTTCTTTTGGAGTTAAAGTAAACTCAAGTTTTAGTTGCCTTCGCGCCATCATCGTCATGGACTTGTTGGTTTACTAATCAGGTGAGTCAACTTTCCAAACCTTTATTAGGTTGTGATTACACTTAGAGGGTTAAATGAGTGGTAATTAGCTTGATCAGATAATTGTTAGACTGAATTAGCACAAGTAACAGTGGTTTAGTTCAGAACATAAGATTTCTCTGGAATATGTTTGATGGACTATTGTTATTTGCTGATTTTGTGGAACGAGATGTGATGAGATTATGAAGTTGGTTCTTTCATGAAAAAATGTTTTAAACATCTTTAGCTTTGACAATATATTTTACGCAGATTTTATCGATTTAAAAGGAAATTATGTCAACTTCGTTTTGAACAAAACAATACCTCTATTTTTGCTGGAACTTGTGATCTTTTGATATTCAATGGATTTTTATCAACTCTTATAGTTCAAATTTGAAAGAGTTCCTTCACAAAAGTTGTTTGTTACATCTTGGAGTTTAACATAGTTGAATTTTAGATCAAAGGAATGAGTTTTGGATTTCGTACCAAGCTGATTTTGGAGAACGTGATTTCTGAAAACGGATGCAATTTTTGTAACGGTTTGGGTGATTTACTACTCTCAATCCGAAAGGATTTGGGTCAAGGTGTCTGCATGAAAAATGTTTTTTTTATGTGTCCTTCATGACATATTCAAATTTGAGGATTTTACGAACTCGTTTGGTTAAAGTGACTTAGTTTTGCCAGTTAAGGACGGATGATTGACCTCCTTAATATTGGCTAGATGGGGTGTGATTGTATGCGGATTGGTGTTGTGCAAGCTAAATGTGTGGTAAGCAAGTACGGGACTAAGAGCCACACGATGACGTAAACCTTCATGGGGGCCACTTCTAGAATCTTGTACTGTTGCTTTGTATGGGCAAGGCCTAAGTACCACACGATAACGTAACCTTCATGGGGGCCACCTCTAGAAATCTTGTACCTTTGTATTCGGGTCAAGACCTAAGTGCCACACGATAGAAATCTTGTACCTTTGTGTTCGGGTCAAGACCCAAGTGCCACATGATAACATAAACTTTCATGGGGGCCACCTTTAGAAATCTTGTACCTTTGTGTTTGGTCAAGACCTAAGTGACACATGATAACGTAAACTTTCGTGGGGGCCACCTCTAGAAATCTTCTACCTTTGTGTTCGAGTCAAGACCTAAGTGCCACCCGATAACGTAAACTGTCATGGGGGCCACCTCTAGAAACCTCGTACCATTGTGTTCGGATCAAGGCCTAATTGCCACATGATTATGTGATTTTTGTATGAGACATCGCTATAGCCATGAGTTTGTTTATTGACTGTGGATTGAACGATTGATATGATGTGCCTTACTATGGGACGAAATTGTGTGACATGGTATGGAACGTGTCATAACGATTTGGCCCTATAACCAGGACCCTTGTGAGTTTATGATGATTGATGTGAAGCGGTTCAGTGATTACAGATGCGTTCTATATGCTTATGTACATGAACTGTGGAGTTTGAACGTCTCTAGACATTATAGAGTCCCAGATGGTACATGGTCTCAGACGTCATAGAGTTCCAAACGATACATTGTCTCAGACGTTACATCGTCTCTAGACGATGCATGGTCTCAAACATTGTATAGTCTTGGGAGAGACTGACAGTTTCCAAACCTTGATTTGTTTGTTGTGATTAGGTTACCCTTGGGTGGATTTCTTCCTAATCGAGGCTTGGAGAGTTGACTCGGTGAATTCTTTTTTAGGTACCTAGATGGAGGTACGACACGTTGTGTTGCCCCAAACACCAATTTATAACATAACGAACTCAATTATTTTAATTAAACTCAAGGGCATGTCACAAAAGAACTTACCACGCTCCGGTCCATTGAGCACGTGGCAAATCCATACTGCATTCTTTTTAATCTCACATGCGACAATCTTACCCCAGGATCCCATTGTTGACTTTTACCATTTAATTATGCGGAAGCAATCCTGTGCAAAGGTAGTTAATTCTAATAAGAAAAATTGTAGGCATTAACACAATTAATTAACATCAAGCATCATATTACGTAAACATATATTTTACCAAATATTCACATGATATTAGAGGTACCCATCCATCACAACCATTAAGACACAACCATAGCAACCCCAACAAAATGTGATTATATTCACAAGACATGTATAAACACGTTCCATCACAACTTAGCCAAATCGGATGTTGGTTATCCTAGCTCCGTGCCTAGTACCTACACCATGGCGGAAGGACAAGATCATGGTTACTGGCCTTAACCCTTGGAATCCACCTCATCCTTTGGGTCCGATTCCTCCTCGGATTCCTCCGAGTCCATGATTATGATCGGACCCTCCGGAGAGCTCCTAACCATGCGAGGCAGAATGAACTCACTCGGACATGGCCTGGTCACAAAATCATTGAACCAGATGAACCAAGCCTCATAGAGGTGAGGGACATAATAACCACGACCCTCATCCACCCACATGGTGGTCAAGTGCTTCTCAAGGGTCGTGACTAGAAGGTAGTCGGTGATAATCTCAACAACGGTGGTGATGGTGGTGGGTACTCCAAACAAAACCATGAGGTTAGCCATGAGGTGATCCTAAAAATGTTAATAACCACAGGGTGTGATAAACTCAATAAGTAGAAATTCTAAACCACGCCTAGGAGACTGTCTCATAATCAACAAGTAAAGGCTTAAAAACAAGTAAGAATGTCGTCATATTATTTCTAAAACCTTGCCCCATTTTAAGAAAAATCAATTTCCACACATCATTGCATGCATTACTCTTTTCTAATCTTTTGGCCCTCCACGGCCGCTGGTTCCATAATGATTCGGCCTTTAGGACCGTAGCCCAAGCAATGCACTAGCCCCGTCTAGCACGGACCCTCCGACTCAAAAGCCGGGTATACCTCGCAAGGTCTACTCTCCTGAAGTCCATCCGACGAGGAGGCTAACATCAATCGAAACTCTTCCAAGAACATCATCGCCCATACATCCTCGATCGGTGGTGAGCACGGTATTTTAGCATGCATCACACTAATTTAAAAAATCCATTTAAAAAATCATTGCTTCCAATTTTATCTTGAGTTTATGGTCATCAAAATTTGTGCTCAATAAAGAATGCAGAAATTTTGAGAGTAAAACAGAATATTATGAACAAGTTTAGTAAAACCATAGCTCAATGACACTTTTAGAAGTTCAAGCAAGAAGAAGTTTTGTCAAAGTTAAACATTTCAGTTCAAGAAAGAAGCTGAACTTAAAGAGCAGAACAGAGAACAAATTTTTAGCAAGATTGGTAAGACCAAAACACGTAGATAAATTAGGAAAATCGCTCTACGAGTTAACCATGTATCACCATGCCCTACCTAAGGGTTAGAAAGTCCACTTTCAGTTTAGAAAATCTTTTCTTTGCAAAAGATCGACTTTTGAACTCAAAAAATGGACTAGAAATCATAACAAGAACATAAACATTTTCTAGAAGACTAGTAAGACCAAAGTGGAAAATAAATTTAGAAAACACTTCACAAGTTAACTACGCAACACCATGTCCTACTCGAGGGTTAGAAAATTCACTTACAGACATGTGTTACTCAAAAACACGTAGAGGAGTCAAAGAAACGGAAGCAGAAGCTAATCGGAGCAGGCGAACAGCAGCCCGTCGTCTAGCAAGGTGGTTGTACGGATGGCTTCCCGAGGCTCTATAGTGGCGAATACTCAACATTTTGGAACATAGTTGGTGGTGTTAGAAAGCTCTATTTGTCATGAAGAGAGTGGCCCTGGTTCACTTAATTTGAAGGTCATTTGGTCAGTCAACTAGGGCTAAACAAAAAGGTCAACAGTGCAGTATTTCAGTCTAGGGGTCTGTAGCTTCTAGAGTTGGTTCGGGAGGAACTAGATATCCGTTGGGGCTGAAATTTTGCAGGAGGGATGGTATGGAAGTATATAAGAAGGTACTGAAGGGTTTTGGTGAAGCAAATGGCTGCTGGTAGGTGTTTGAAGGCAGAATAGTGGCTGGGTTTGCTGAGCTACGAAACAGAAGTGGTTTGTGTGTTCTTGGGTTAAGGTGTGTGTCCAAATAAAGTGATCTACCCTCTATTTATAAGCAAGAAAGATTGGGGCCCAATTCCAGTGCTATCTCAAGCATTAATTGCCTAAGGTCTAATTCCATAAAGTAACCATAGGACTACTATTTAATCATTATGTCTTTGTCCTTTCTTCATTATTTTTCTTCATTCTTCCTCCTCTTGCCTTGGCTGAATTCCTCCTCTATTTCTTATTGTTTCTTTTTCCATGTGATCATTAATTAGTCTATCTTTCCTTCTAGGTACTAAGGCTATAGTATTTATTAAATGATAGCTCATGTGCCTATTTTATTTCTTATATTAGCTCTTTAATTGCCTATCCTTCTAATAGCTTCCTAGGATGACTTCATGCTATATCTAGGTGCATTACATCATCCTATGTCTAATAGCTCACATTGCTATATCTAATTCTCATATGATACTATAGTTAGACTCTTAATTACATACTCTTCTAATAGCCTTTTAGGATGACTTCATTACTTCTAGGCACATTACATCACCCATATTACATCACCTAAGCTCACTAGGTCACATGCCTAATTCTAATCTCAAGATAGCCTTATTATTGACTTGTTTCATTTTGTTTTTTCCATATTTTATCCTTGGATTGCCACCGGCCACTCCTCCTTCTCCTCCCCACATGTGGCCTCGTTCTAGTAGATAATAGGTACATCAATCTAGGCCTATGTCATCTTGAATCATCCTACACTTTACCTCTTGAATTAATAATTCCTTAGGTCAAAATCACTCTAGATTTTCTTGTCTCCTTTGACTCCAATAATTTTCAAGACACCACCAAATCTCATTATTCTATTTTCTTTCTCTTTCTCTTTTTTCTTTCTTTCTTTTCTTTCTTTCTTTCTTTTCTCCCCATTTGCCTATTCGGCCCTCCTTTGGCCGAATGGCCTTGGCCCACCTTGGGTCAAGCTTCTTGGTCCACCTCTCTTGGGTCAAACCTAGCCTTCCTAGGTTGGCCCACCTCTAATTCCTTAATTGGGTTGGAGCGCATCTTTCTCAATTTAGTGCCCAAAATTAATCTGACAACTTTGTGATTAAGTGTCGCCTTTCGATGACCTCAAATAGTCCTGTCTAAATGATGATAAATACGGTGTCACCTTGCAAGTCCCGCGGTTATTCCATGTTGAGCCTTGCCGATCCTTAGAGTATTCCTCGGTTGTCATGTAATTGGAGAGATGTCTATCTAATCACATAATTATACAAATAATCTCAATGTTGGTTCAAAATTAATTATCGCCACTCATGAATTGGCAGTAATCATCCATTGTACTCTTCTTTGAGTCATCGTGTAAAAATTTGTGTTAGTACAAGACCTTTTTGCTCGATCCTTATGGTCGAGTAATTGCTCAAGGCCAAGTACTCTAGATGATCAAGCATGTCGACCTCTGATTGTCCTCACCAAAGGTTTTAGCAGGCTAATTACCCCCACTTTATTATTTAGGTCCTGACACTTAATTATTTTATCAATCAGGGCCTCAAATCGAGGATGCTACACACATACATTATGGGGTTCCGTAGGCGATGGTTTTTGGAGCACGCCTTTTTGGTGGACACGGGGCTAATGGTTGTAGATCCCAGAGTTAGATAAACCTTTCTTTTGATTTAGTATCTTATATTTGAACCTAAGATTATTTTATGAGATGTGTTGTGTGAATTGGTTGTCTTACTTTCTTATCCCAAGTTTGTTGTTGTCTAGGGATTGTTTATTTCGCTTCCGCATGTTCATTAAAAATTAGGTCGGTGATGCCACCTGGGAACGTCGCGTGTTAGTTGACCACCATGGGATGTGTGCGCGCTCGAGGTTTGGGGCATGACACTAGGGGCACCATTCACAAGCATTGCAATCACAAATACTAACAAAACCAAATTTCCCCCTTGCTACACACATACCAAGCCAACATGGCTAAACACAAGATCATGTAATCCTATATATTTTAAACTTTAGTGAATAATCATGTCTAACCCGTACATGTCCCATTCCGTGTACGGTCGAGACATGCATGTGAACGTATGCAATCCATATAGCATTTTCAAAAGATTTATATGGTCATACAATGAATAAAATCTCATCATGGAAAATGCATGTCACTCTAATAAAAAATCGATTCCGTTGGTCTCATTCTTAACCCAAAACAAGTTATAATGAGGCAAGGACTCTTAAGCCATGAACTAGGGGTTACTTGCCTACACCAAAAAGGAAGCTGAGTAAGGAAAGGGGTGGTTCTCTTGATGGTGGTTCTCACGACGATGGTGGCTTTCGATGATGGTTGTGAAGGAAATAGCGAAAAACAACAACAATTAACAACAAATGGTCATATGGACAGTGGCGGGCGGTGACAAATTGTAAGGACAGTCAACAACGAACAACGGCAGAGGCAAATGGACGGCAACATCGACGGACTAGAGTAGCAGCAATAGTGAATGGCAGTGATGGTGTACGGCAACAACGGGTAGGGAACAACAGTCATCATGGTGGCGGACAGTAGGAATAGTAGTGGTTCTCCCTCTTCCTCTCAGTATTTTCTCTCTCCAATGGCTATGGAAAATGCAGGTGAAGAAAGATAAGGAAGGAGAAAATAGAGGCCACCTCTTTTATGCCTCTAGCCACTTTGGCTAGCCTTGCTAAGTGGTCGGGTTGGTTGTACTGATCGGCACAACCGCTGGCAGCAATAGGGCCGCTGAATATGCAACTAGGGCGGTAGCTGCATGGCTACCAATGGAAGTCGTGCAGTCCCCCTAGGTTGTTCAGGCATGCAAGACATAATGATGAGGCTAAAGACTAAGTTTTAGGGGCAATCATGACCTAGTAAGGCAATGATTACGCAATGCATGGACAACAAGTAATGGCCTTGCTGGGAAGAGTGTCTTTTGGCCGCCAGTGGTGGCTAGGCAGAATGGAGGAGAGAGGAGAAGAGGCAACGGCCTTGGCTGGTCGGTCGGGCAATAAGTGGCGATTGCTAGACGCTCTAGGCAGTCGAACAGTAGGTGGATCCCCTTAGGTGGCCAATTGTTTCGTCGTGCATGTTCGAGGTTGAGGCGTGAAAATTGTGTTGTCTTAGTGCTAATTCAAGAGTCGAGTCTAGGGTTGTGTTCAAGGGGTCTAATTTTATAATCGTGCTAATATACTCACCTATTCAATAGAAATTTCAAAAATAATAGATTATAAATCTTACCGTAGCATCAGGTTTCTACTAATAGAGATAAATGGACAGAGCGCACGGCGGGGGCGGATATGATAGGGTCTTCTACGCATCCCTTGTCTAAACCGTTTCCATTCTTTGATAGTCTGCGGTTGAAAGGTAGCTTTCAGGGCTCATCCAAGTTGAATATTTCACAATTCCTTTCTAAATCCCTCGTTCCTAGGCCTTGGTTTGTTTACGTGCATCATAGGAGGCATTCGGATTTTGAGGATGTCACACAATAACTATTTCAAAATACACTTGGAGAAAACACACATAAGGCATGAGTGAGAGAAAACCTACGCTGACCCTTCACGACAGACCATTCCTCATTCGACATTGATTGCCTTTTGCTTGGACCTGTGGCTGCCAAAAGCCAATCCTATCCTAACACGCATCCACTATTTTTACCATTTGTCTCTAGAAACCACCCGATGCTACCCTTCCCATTGACTTGAGCCCAGCCGAGTATTATTTCACCCTTAGTCGACTATCGATACTACAACCGCACACTGCGCCACGTCATTGTTGTCAAGTCTCAACGCAACGTGTGACATCCTAAATTCTACAAGGCTCACATGAGCTACATGACACTCAAGGCTGGAGAATTAATCAACTTGAGCAAGCCATGAAATAGACAGTTGGAACAAACCGAGGAAATGCATTGGAAGGAACTGTGATTATGGAAGCCTGGAAGAATCCGTCGTGATCCGCCTTCGCCCTGAGCAATGTCCATCCATCTCCTAACGAATTAAATTCCTAAATTGTGGTGAAGTCTTTCTAAACTACTTCCCGGTTAGTACTTTAAAAGTCCGATTTAACGTGTGTTGACCCCGAGACCACTCAATTGAATTTTTAACTGATAGAATCAGACGAGTTGAGACGACACCAAGACCAATTGACCGACCACACGACACCAAGCCATGCGCCCATATCATTCTTTTCCTATCTCTACCTTCTATTTTGTCTTTTATATCAACCAATAAAATATGGATAAGCCTTAGAAGTAATCATTGCTTAGAAAATCATTAGTTTGATTTTAAAACCTTAGTCATCATGCTATTCCGTCCTATTCCCCTTGTCTCTTTGTGCTTGTTCTATGTGATAAGAATCACATCATTCCACCTTATCCTAAACATCATCATTAGATTCCTTCTTGATAATGTTAATTCCTCATTAGCCTTTGTTTCTTTTCTATTCTTCCCCCACGGCCGAACGCCCATCTCTCCTATTTGTGATTTTCGGTCACTCCAATAGATTAGAAGTTCTTGCGAATTTTATACAAGTTGAAAAGGAAAGAAAACCTATTATTTGAAAAAGAACTATTATTTAATCTTAGTAATCAAGATATTTTGTCCTATAGTCTTGTCCTATATGTATGTATTTTATTCAAGAAATCTTAGTCATCATTTGACCTTATCCTTAAGACTATCATTGCATTTCTCTTACACTATTAGACCTTGACACTTGTCGCACATGCAAGCACACACATCATCCTATTCTCTTCTTCATTTGGCCGAAATACCCCCTCATCACTCTCTCTTGTTCTATTCTCTTGTCCTATTTAGATTCTATCTTGGTCATCATTTCAAATGAAATGATGAAGTCTCTTGGAAACTTTAAACTTGGAGAGAACTCCCTTCTTCCTTGGCTGAACGCACACCTTCTTCCCCATCCACTTGCTTCCTTATCCATTTCCTTTATATTTTCCTTACTCATCTCATTATCCATAAACCATGATTGCCTCTCTTGGAGAATGAGAAGCTTGGGCCAAACTCCTCCTTCCCCTTCATCCTCTTCCTCTTGTTGTCTTGTATTTGAACTTTATTCCTTGTCATCATTACAAGGAAGCCATGATTATACTCCTTGCAAGTTAGTTTAGCTTGGCCGAATGAACCAACGCCCATTCCCCCATCCACTTGCTTATTTATCCATCTCTTTTATATTTTCCTTGCTTGCTTGATTATCCATAGAATGATGATTGCACCTCCTAGGACTTGAAGAAGCTTGGCTGGACACCTCTCCTTCTTTCTCTCTTTTCTATTATTCTTGGTTAATGCATTATCCACAAGACTATGATTGCTTACCTTGAGAATTAGAGAACCTTGCATGCCAATTTTCCCCCCAAGGCCGAACTCCTCCTCTCATCTCTTCCTCTTGTCATTTCCTCCTGTTCTCTTTGCCTTTGAATCTCATGATTTCAAGTCTTGGAAAATGAAGCTCGTGCACCTATTTCTTCTTCCTTCCTCACGCCAAACGGCTCCCTTCCATCTTCATTCTTCAACTTCTCTTCATCTTGTTTAGATAATCCATGACACTTGTCATCCATGCACACAAGAGAAGCCATGATTGCACCTTGGGAGCTCAAGTTCATCTTCCCCAAGAGCTCTTGCCACACACCTCCCATTCTTCCCCATTGTCCTCATCTTGTTGTTCTTCATCTTGCCTCTCAAACCCACCAATGGAAGATCATCTAGGGCTATCATCTCTTCTTGAAGCTTGAAACCCTGAATGGCCGAACCACCTATATCTACACCAATATCTCTTGCCTCCATTCTCCTCCAATCAAAGCACATGCAAAGGAGTCTTGCACCACCACTTGTCATCACCAATCGGGCAGCCATGGAGTCTATAAGATCACCATTTCCTTCCACTCTCTTCTTCCTTTGTTCTTGTCCATTAAATCACCAAGATTGAGAGAGTTTGAGAGAGTCTAGTCGAGAGCCCATGCCGTGCCGTTGCCGTCGTCCTCCTCCGTCGCTCGTCGTCATTCGTGAGCTGAGTCATCGTCATCTCTCTCCTTTCATCAACTTCTCTAAGTATTTGTCTAATCTTTAGTTTGTGGTTTGCTAGGAACTCTTGGACCAAGACCTCACCGTCAGGCCGAACCGTTGTCATCTCGTGTTGGTACCGATTTAGGCAAGTGACCTGTAGTTCATAAGTTGAGAGAATTCTCGTCTCCTAGGATTTTTCTTTGTTTTGAAAATGTGATAAATGGACCGTGCATTGATCTAGTCTTACATGCATTCTATGTGGTGTGATATCATGCATTTCTAGGCCATGTAGAACTTTTGAAAAGCCTAAGTGTTGCATATGTCCCTATGCATGCCTCAACCGTACATGGTATGGGACGTGTATGATTTAGACATGAATATGCACTAGATTTCAAAGTATCTAGGTAGCATTGATCTTATGTTTAGCCGCATTGGCATGGTATGGGACGTGTGCAGCAAGGCCAGACATTTGATCTCGCTAGTGTTCTTGAGATTGTGTATGTGATGCATGTGGTTGTGATGACGATGATACCCCTGGGAGTTGGGATGCTTCGGATGATGGTAGTTTGGGACCTGAGGTGTCACCAACGCTAGCCGGACGGATTGCCATGCAAAGTAAGCCGTGACGCCTTCAGAGTGAAGATGCCTGGACAGGGTTCCAGTAGCTCCCTCATGACAAGACGGACTGATTGTCATTGCCTAAACATGAAAGGAATGGGTCAGATTTATCCAATAGCAAGACGTCAGACGATGTGGAGATGTTCCTGCTTGGAGTAGGGGATGTCTCAGATGAATGAGGGTCGGACCTCTTGAATGAGTGTGCACAATGCCTCTGGACGGGTAGCCAGGATTTTGATCCGGAAGCCTTCGAAGTGAAGGAGTATGGTGATGAGCATGGTTTTTGGAAAAATGTGATTTTCACACGTCACATGGTGTTTGCAGGTTTTGGTAATAAACTTGCATGCGTGTGCTGATGATGATACATGTCATGTTGCTTGCATTGCATGGGCGTGTGATAATGTTGATTTATGTGCTGGAGTGTTACTTCGCTAAGTAGTGGCTTACTCCCTGAATTAATAATTTTTCTAGATTAGCTATGGCACTTCGACCACTCATGTACTATGGCGAGTTTGTCGAGATGTACATCGAAGAACATGAGTTCATTCATTCAAGATATGTCGGTGCTAGGTTCGAGCGTGTGAAGACCGTGTTTGTCTCTTATTCGAGAGCCTGCCATGGCCTTTCTCGTTATAATTTCCGAGTCGATTACCTTTGGACGGGGATTGAATGGTTTAGGCCATTATCCCCCATCATTTTTTATGACTTAGAATGTGACGGGGGCATTGACGTGGAAAGCTAGTGTGTTTTATGGTCAAGGAGGGCGGTCATGTTAAAGATAGGATGATGTCGTCTTTTGATGTTTGATGTGGTTCATGGTTGTAGTAAGATAGAAGGAAATTTTTGTAATCCTAAAATATATGTCTTCCAATTCCTTCTAAGGAGAATAATAAAAAACCCTCCTTGTGTTCTTGTTCAATGTTTTCGTGTATATCTCCAAGGGTAAAGTACGGGATGGGATAATGTCGTGATAAAGTGTTAAGCAATATTTACTTCCGCTAATCTGATTAAGTGAGATCTTTGATGATGTAATGTTGATCCTAGTAAACGTGGGAGATGATTCTCTTATTAGGTTGTAACGACCCGTGTGAATGTTAAGTATGGTCTAGAGGCACGTCACTTTATGTCAACGTTATCTTGAGTAACTGTAATGGTTCAGGTCGATATTTGGGGTGTTACATCCTGCTTTCGTATCAGAGCTTAGTTTTGATTTTTGGACTGATAAGGAGAAACCTTCTAGGTGTCTGGAGCTTAGGGTACACGAAAACAAAAGTGACTTAGTAACTCTTTCACTTTGACTATGTTTATGATGTGTTCACTTGGATTTGTTCTTGGTCCTAATACAAATATTTAGTTTGTGCAGACAAGAAAATAGGTGAAAGATGAGAATGACAGGAGCTTCAACACGATCGGGCACGACAGGGGGTGAATCTTCTAATGCTACGTAGTCTGACCAGAGAATTGATGGAATACTGGAAGCACTTGCTCAAGTAGGGGTAATGATGGGGCGACGGGCCCAACAACAACAAGAACATAGCAACATGCTTAGAATGGTATGGGAGGTCCGGAAGAGGCTGAACAATGGGTTCAGGCTATGGAAAAGATCTACAGTTTATTAAACTGTGGAAAAGCTGATAAACTAACCTTGGCCGAGTATCAATTTGAAAGAAATGCAAAGTATTGGTGGAAAGCTATGAAGGGAACCGTGTTTCCTCAAGGAGAGGAAGTGACTTGGGAAACATTTGTGGGAGCCTTCTACAACAAATACTTTTCGGATTGTGCTAGAAACAAGAAGGCCAAAGAATTCATGGAACTCCAACAACGTGCAATGACCGTGGATCAGTATGAAGCTACTTTTTTTGAGTTGTCCAGGTATGCACCTCGACTTGTGGAGAATGCTGAAGATAAGGCCACAAGATTCTTAGAAGGTCTAAGAGCTGACGTAAGGAGACAACTTGTGCCTCTTAACATTCGGGACTACAATGAGTTGTACGCTTGAGCCCAACTGGTTGAGAACGTGATATTTAGAGAGAAAGAAGAATGATCATCAACTAAAAGGATGGATTTTTGCACCAACACCAATAGTAAGAGACCAAATCATTATGGTGGGAGACCATCTATAATGGGAAAGAGGCCAAACATGGGAGGACAAGGAATGCAAGGTCGTATTTCTACCTCATCCCACCCACCAGCTTATGGAGGAAGATGTCTGTAATGTGGAAATTTTCATGAGAACCAACCGTGTCAAGATGTACGAAAATGCTTCCATTGTGGTCAACCAGGACACATACAACGATACTGTCGATAGTTTTGTCTAGGAACAAACTTTCCAAGACCACCTACTCAGATAAAAATTGGAGGAAATAGATCGGCTCCACCTGGAGGAAACCAGAAGAAACCACCTGCTCGAGGACAAGTACATGTGCTTACAAGGGAGGAGGCGGAAGCCTCTGACAACGTCATAGCAGGTACCGTTTCTATTATGGGGATCAAAGCTTATGCATTGTTTGACACGGGTGCAACACATTCATTCATATCAACAAGATTCATGAAATTGTGCGAAATAGAACCAAGCCCATTGATGACTCCTCTCAGCATTTCTACCCCATTGAGAGATTTTTGTCATGTCTACCTTAAGATGCACGGATTGTAGAATTACGATAAATGGATATGAACAGGAAATCGATCTAGTTGTACTAGACATGTACGATTTCGACGTAATCTTAAGGATGGATTGGCTTAGTAAGCAAAGAGCTCAGGTGGATTCTCACGGGAAGGTTATATATTTCAACCTGCCAAATCAGCCAAGTTATGAGATGCGAGGAGATAAGTTTCATAGTGATTTAAGGGTGATATCAGCTGTGAAGGTTGACAAACTTTTGAAAGAAGGATGTCAGGGTTACATGGTGACCATGAGAAATCAGACTTCTGAAGAAGCTAGACTTGAAGACTTTCCGGTAATTCAAGAGTTCTCAGATGTTTTCCCAGAAGAACTACTAGGTTTGCCACCGGAACGGGAGGTAGAGTTTGCTATAGAACTAACGCCTGGTGCATAACCAATTTCTAAAGCCCTGTATAGAATGGCTTTGATGGAACTAAAGGAATTGAAGGTTCAACTACAATAACTGTTAGACAAAGGCTTCATAAGACCAAGTGCATCACCTTGGGGAGCGCCGGTATTGTTTATAAAGAAGAAAGATGGATCCCTCATACTATACATTGACTACCGTCAGCTAAATCAAGTTACCATCAAGAACAAGTATCCATTGCCATGGATCGACAGTCTTTTTGATCAATTACAAGGTGCATCAGTATTTTCAAAGGTTGATTTGAGGTCAGGGTGCTATCAATTGAGAATCAAGAAGGAAGATATTCCTAAGACCGCCTTGGGCATTACGAGTTCTTGGTTATGGGCATTACGAGTTCTTGGTTATGTTGTTTGGATTAACCAATGTACCTGCAGCTTTCATGGATCTTATGAACCGCATATTCAAGCCATGCTTGGATCAGTTCGTAGCCGTTTTTATTGATGACATTCTGATATACTCAAAAGGGCCTGAGGAGCATGAACAACATCTAAGGGTTGTATTGCAAACCCTTAGAGAACATCAGCTATTGTAACACCCCAAAATCGACCCTTATATTTACTCAACGTAACAATAACATAAATTAATTCAAGTTAACGTTAACGTAAAGTCACATGCCTTTAGGCTGGACTTAACATGCACATGGGCTGTTACAACATAATAAGGCGATCAACTCCCACGTTCACTAAAATCAACTTTACCACATCAAAGATCTCACTCAATCAGAGTAGCGGAAGAAATAATGTTTAACACTTCATCACCTCATCAACCCAACTCGTACTTTACCCTTGGAGCTGTACACGAAAACATTATACGAAAACACAAGGAGGGTTCTTATTATTCTCTGTAGAATGATTTGAAAGACATACATGTCAGGATTACAAAACTTCCCTTCTACAAACATAACTCAACCCAACTTCTACAACATCAAGGCAACATCAGTCATCGCTCATCTCAGACCCACTATCAACCTTCATGTCACTTGATGAGTTACTATCCACATCGCTTGCTAAATCATCAACGTAACATGAATGCAATAGACCAGACCATCTATCTCATTCAAGGATAAAGTAGGAGAAATATCTAAGCAAGAGATGACCCATAAACAAGCCCGTATTAATTCTGATATGTGTCTCTACTCGCTCAAAACATTTATCTGGGTAACGAAAGTGTGTGAACTCGTCCTCGTGAGTGCTAATACCTTGAAGAGCACCATATCGGACCGGGGGTAGATACGTGGGTGCCATAGCTAATCTGGAAAAATTGTTAATCCAGAGAGTAAGCCACTGCTTAGCAAAGTAACACTCTAGCACATAAATCAAGATTATCGCACGACCCATGCAATGCACACAACATGACATGTATCACCATTAGCACACGGATGCATGTTTAATACCAAAACCTGCAAAAATCATGTCACGTGTCAAAATCACATTTTTCTGAAAACCATGCTCATCATATCACAACTCCTTCACTCCGAAGGCTTCCGGATCAAATTCCAGGCTACCCATCCGGAGGCATCACGCACACTCATTCAAGAGGTCTGACCCTCATTCATCTGAGGCATCCCATACTCCAAGGAGGAAACTCTCCACATCGTCTGATGTCCTGCTATCGAATAAATCTGACCCGTTCCTTTCGTGTTTAGGCAACGGCAGTCAGTCCGACTTGTCACGAGGGAGCTACTGGAACGCTATCCATGCATCTTTACTTCGAAGGCGTCATGTCTCACTCTGCACGGCAATCCGTCCGGTTAGCATTGGCGACACCTTAGGTCCCAACCTACCATCATCCGAAGCATCCCAACTCCCAGGGGTATCATCATCAACATCACATCCACATGCATCACACACATTCTCAAGAACACTAGCGAGATCAAATGTCTAGCCTTGCTGCACACGTCCCATACCATGCCAACGCAGCTAAACATAAGATCAATGCAACCTAGATATTTTGAAATCTAATGCATATTCATGTCTAAACCATACACGTCCCATACCATGTATGATCGAGGCATGCATATGGACATATGCAACACTTAGGCTTTTCAAAAGTTCTACACGGCCTAGATATGCATGATATCACATCACATAGAATGCATGCAAGACTAGATAAAACACGGTCCGTTCTTCACATTTTCAAATCAAAGAAAAATCATAGGAGATGAGGACTCTCCCAACTTATGAACTAAAGGTCACTTGCCTAAACCGGTACCAACACAAGATGACAACGGTTTGGATTGACGGTAAGGTCTCGGCCCAAGAGTTCCTAGCAAACCACAAACTAAAAGTTAGACAACACTTAGTGAAGTTGATGAAAGAATGAGATGAAGATGACTCAGCTCACGAACAACGACGAGCGACGGAGGAGGACGACGGCGACGGCACGGCGTACGGCAACAATCCCTCGGCTAAGCTCTCTGAAACTCTCTCAATCTTGGTGATTTAGCGGACAAGAGCAAAGGAAGAAGAGAAATGAAGAGAATGGTGATCTTATAGACTCCATGGCCACCCGATTGGTGATGACAAGTGGCGGTGCAAGAGTTCCTTGCATGTATCTTGATTGGGGGAGAATGGAGGCAAAAAGGAGTGGTGTAGCCATAGGTGGTTTGGCCATTGAGGGATTTCAGGCTTCAAGGAGGAATGATGACCCTAGATGATCCTCCATTGGTGAGTTTGTGAGGCAAGATGAAGAACAACAAGATGAAGACAAGGAGGTATGCGGCAAGGAGGCTTAGGGAAGGAGAACTTGAGCTTCCAAGGTGCAATCATGGCTTTCCTTATGTGCATGGATGACAAGTGTTGTGGTTCTCCTAAACAAGATGAAGAGAAGTTGAAGAATGAAGGAGAGAGAGAGGTGTTCGGTATGGGCAAGGAAGAAAAGAAGAGATAGGCATGCTTCAAGCTCCAATTTCCCAAGACTTGTAATCATGAGATGCCAAGACAAAGAGAACAAGGAGAAGAGACAAAGAGAAAGGAAGAGAAGGGGTTCGGCCAAGGCTTTGGGGAAGAGAAGAAGTGTCTTCCCAAGGCAAGCAATCATGATATTCCAAGGTATAGATGACAAGAGGAAAGGACAAGAGGAAGAGATGAAGAGAAGAGAAGGAAGAGAGAGGGTGTTCGGTCACTTGAGGGGGGGTTTGGCATGCAAGACTTCTCCATTTCTCAAAGCATGCAATCATGCTCTTGGGGATAATGCCTTAACCAAGATAACTAGAAAAGGAAGAGAATAAGATGAGAGGAAGGAAGGAGGAGGGGTATTCGGCCAAGCTAAATCAACTTGAGGGGTATAATCATCTTGTGATGATGGCATGGAATAAAACCAAGTACAAAACAACAAGAGAATAGGACGAAGGGGGGAAGAGGAGTCTCGGCCAAGCTTCTTAAAGTCCAAGGATGGGTAATCATCATCTTGTGGATAATCAAGCAAGTAAGGAAATTCAAAAAGGAAGAAATAAGGAAGCAAATGGACGGGGGATGGTTCGTTCAACCAAGGAAGGGGTGTTCTCCAAGTTTCCAAATTCCCAAGAATTGAAATCATTACCTAGCTTCATGATAACTAGGATAGAATCTAAACAAAACAAGGAGATAAGGACAAGAGGTGATGATGAGGGAGGGGGAGTGAAATTTGGCCAAGGGAGAAGTAATCTCCAAGCTTCCAAGTTCCAAGAGACTTCATCATTTCACTTGAAATGATGACCAAGATGGAATCAAAGTAAAACAAGAGAATGAAGACGAAAGACAATGATGATGGGGATGGATGAATTTCGGCCAAAATAGAAGAGGGTGTGTCTATGCATGTGTGACATGTGTCTAAGTTTAATTAGAATAGGAGAAATGAAATAATAATCTTAAGGATAGGGTCAAATAATGACCAAGATTCTTGATTAAAATACATGCATATAAGACAAGACTATAGGACAAGATACAATGATTACTAAGACTAAAACAATAGTTCTTTCAAAATAATAAACTTTCTTTCCTTTATAACTTGTATAAAATTCTCAAGAATTTTCCAATTAATTGAAATAGTTGTGAATCACAAGGAGGAGGAGAGGCGAAAGTTCGGCCGTGGGGAAGGAATTAGGAGAGAAACAAATAACCCAAGAGAAATCAATATTATACAAGAAGGAATCTAATGATGGCCTTAAGGACAAGGTGCAATGATGTGATTCATATCATATAGAACAAGCATAAAAGGACAAAAGGAAAAAGAAGGAATAGCATAATAACTATGATTTAAATTCAAACTAATGATTTCCTAAGTAATAATCACTTCTAAGACTTATCTATATCTCATTGGCTAACATACAAGACAAAATCAAGGAATTAGAAAGGATTGGGCGCACGGCTATATCTCAATCGGTCTTGGTGTCGTCTCAACTCGTCTCATTCTATCAGTTAAAATTTTCATTGAGTGGTCTCGGGGTCAACACACATAGAAATCGGACTTCTAATGTACTAATCGAGAAGTCAATTCTAAGTAACTCAAATTAATCACGTAACTAATAAAATATCGAACTCACCCATAAAAATATATTTTTCGAAGAAAATAGTTTAGAAAGACTTCACCGCGGTTTAGGAATTTAATCCCTTATGAGATGGATGGACAAAGCTCAGGGTGAAGGTGGATCACGATTGGTTCTTCCATAATCACAATTCTTCCCAATGCATTTTCTCAATTTGTTCCAACTGTCTTATTCATGACTTGCTCAACTGATCAATTCCTCCAGCCTTGCGTGTTACGTATATCACGTGAGTCTTGCGAAAATTCGGGATGTCACAGCTATATGCGAAGCTTAGTAAATATGAGTTTTGGTTGAAGCAAGTGACATTCTTGGGCCATGTAGTGACTAAAGATGGAATGTCTGTGGATTCGACGAAGGTTGAAGCCGTAATGGAATGGCCAAGACCTACAACAGTTACCGAAGTTCGAAGTTTCTTAGGGCTCGCAGGATATTACAGACGGTTCGTGGAAGGTTTTTCCCGAATCGCAGGACCCTTAACCCAGTTGACAAGGAAGGATACAAAGTTTGAATGTACTGAAGAGTGCAAGAAAAGTTTTCTAGAACTTAAGAGAAGACTTACCTCGGTCCTAGTTTTAACTATACCATATGGAAGTGGAGGATACATGGTCTATACGGATGCCTCATATGAGGGATTAGGAGCTGTTTTAATGCAACATGGAAGAGTAATCGCCTATGCCTCGCGACAACTAAAGCCATATGAACTGAACTACCCAACACATGATTTGGAGTTAGCTACAATAATATTTTCCTTGAAGATATGGAGACATTACCTATATGGAGAAAAGCTCGAGATCTTCACCGACCACAAAAGCTTGAAGTACCTATTCTCCCAAAAAGAACTCAACATGAGACAGAGAAGGTGGATGGAGTTATTGAAAGACTATGACTGTGAAATCTTATACCATCCTGGAAAGGCTAACAAGGTTGCCGATGCCTTGAGTTGGAAATCTACCATGGAAGTGGCAAATCTTATGATCAAGAAGTGGAAATTACTTGATGAGTTTGCCGACTTAGATTATCAAATCACCATTCACGATCTCACTGGAGTTATGGCTACTCTCATAATTGAACCTGAAGTTGTGCAAAGAGTCAAAGATGGACAACAAGGAGATCAAGAGATTGAAGAGATTCATGAAAGACTTCAAGAAGGGGACAAACTAGATTTCATGAGACCGATTATGGAATCATCAAGTTCAGAGGACGTCCATGTGTGCCAAATGATGAACAACTAAGGAAGGACATATTAACAAAAGCACATTATGGTACAGATAATGTTCATCCTGGAAGTACTAAGATGTACCAAGGCCTTCGCCAAAACTTTTGGTGGAGTGGAATGAAAAGAGATATTGCTCAACATGTATCTCATTGTCTTACATGCCAACAAGTGAAGGCTGAACATCATAAACCAGTTGGAATGCTCAACCCGTTGGAGATTCCTGAATGGAAATGGGAGCACATTACTATGGATTTTTACATGGATTGCCGAGAACTTCAAGTGACTACGATGCCATATGGGTGATAGTGGATCGATTGACAAAGTCCGCACATTTTCTCCTTGTGAGAAAAGATTTCTCTATGGAAAGGTACGCCGATCTATACGTTAAGCAAATTGTGAGATTGCATGGAATTCCAGTCACTATTACTTCAGATCGAGATTCAAGGTTTACATCGCACTTTTGGAAGAAGTTGCAAGAAGCATTTGGAACCAAGTTGAATTTTAGCATTGCTTACCATCCGCAAACCGATGGACAATCTGAAAGAGTGATTCGGATTTTGGAAGACATGTTGCGAGCGTGTGTACTTGACTTTGGAGGTAATTGGAATGATAAATTACCTCTAGTTGAATTTTCTTATAACAACAGTTTTCAACAAAGCATCGGTATGGCATCATATGAAGCATTATATGGAAGACCTTGTCGAACTCTGACGTGCTGGGATGAAGTTGGAGAACGTCAAATAATAGGACCCGAGATAGTACAAACTACTTCGGAAAGAATCAAGAAAGTTAGAGAACGACTCAACATTGCCCAAGATAGACAAAAGAATTACGCCGATCGTGAAAGGAGTCCATTGGAGTTTGAAGTTGGTGATCATGTTTTCCTTAAAGTATCGCCTTTAAGAGGAGTATCATGATTTTGAAAGAAAGGAAAGCTACAACCGAGGTATATAGGTCCTTTCGAGATACTTGATAAAGTGGGAGATTTGGCTTATCGATTAGCACTACCACCGAAGCTTTCAAATGTCCACAATGTGTTCCATGTATCGATGTTGAAAAAGTATCGGCCAGACCCAGCTCATATCTTACAAACTGACACACTTGATATAAGCGAGAAGGCAACTTATATCGAAGAATCAGAGTGGATATTGGATAGAAGAGAACAAGTGCTCAGATCGATAGTAATTCCGTTGGTTAAAGTTTTATGGATACATCATGGAGTGGACGAAGCAACATGGGAAAGTGAGGAGGAAATCAGACAGATATACCAGCATCTCTTCGAAGCGATCAACTGATTTGTCGATTTCGAGGATGAAATCTTTTTAAGTAGGGCAGTTCTGTGACATCCTGAATTCTACAAGGCTCACATGTGAGCTACGTAACACTTGAGGTTGGAGAATTAATCAGCTTGAGAAAGCCATGAAATAGATAGTTGGAACCAACTGAGGAAATGCATTGGAAGGAACTGTGATTATGGAAGCCTAGAAAAACCCGTCGTGATCCACCTTCGCCCTGAGCTCTGTCTATCCATCTCCTAATGAATTAAATTCCTAAATCGCGGTGAAGTCTTTCTAAACTATTTTCTTCGAAAAATATATTTTTATGGATGAGTACGATATTTTAATAGTTGCGTGATTAGTTCGATTTTCTTAGAATTGACTTCCCGGTTAGTACTTTAAAAGTCCAATTTTACATGCGTTGACCCCGAAACCACTCAATTGAATTTTTAACTAATAGAATGAGATGAGTTGAGACGACACCGAGACCGATTGACCAACCACACGACACCAAGCTGTGTGCCCATATCATTCTTTTCCTATCTCTACCTTATATTTAGTCTTTTATATCAACCAATAATATATGGATAAGCCTTAGAAGTAATCATCGCTTAGAAAATCATTAGTTTGATTTTAAAACCTTAGTCATCATGCTATTCCGTCCTATTCCCCTTGTCTCTTTGTGCTTGTTCTATGTGATAATAATCACATCATTCCACCTTATCCTAAACATCATGATTAGATTCCTTCTTGATAATGTTAATTCCTCATTAGCCATTTTTTCTTTTCTATTCTTCCCCCACGGCCGAATGTCCATCTCCCCTCCTATTTGTGATTTTCAGCCACTCCAATAGATTGGAAGTTCTTGGGAATTTTATACAAGTTGCAAAGGAAAGAAAACCTATTATTTGAAAAAGAACTATTATTTAATCTTAATAATCATGATATTTTGTCCTATAGTCTTGTCCTATATGTATGTATTTTATTCAAGGAATCTTAGTCATCATTTGACCTTATCCTTAAGACTACCATTGCATTTCTCTTATTCTATTAGACCTTGACACTTGTCGCACATGCAAGCACACACATCATCCTATTCTCTTCTTCATTTGGCCGAAATACCCCCTCATCATTCTCTCTTGTTCTATTCTCTTGTCCTATTTAGATTCTATCTTGGTCATCATTTCAAATGAAATGATGAAGTCTCTTGGAAACTTTAAACTTGGAGAGCACTCCCTTCTTCCTTGGCCGAATGCACACCTTCTTCCCCATCCACTTGCTTCCTTATCTATTTCCTTTATATTTTCTTTATCCACTTGTTGTCTTGTATTTGAATATTATTGTCATCATTACAAGGAAGCCATGATTATACTCCTTGCAAGTTGATTTAGCTTGGCCGAATGAACCAACGCCCATTCCCCCATCCACTTGCTTCTTTATCCATCTCTTTTATATTTTCCTTACTTGCTTGATTATCCATAGAATGATGATTGCAACTCCTAGGACTTGAAGAAGCTTGGCCGAACACCTCTCCTTCTTTCTCTCATCTTATCTTCTCTCTTTTCTATTATTCTTGGTTAATGCATTATCCACAAGACTATGATTGCTTACCTTGAGAATTGGAGAACCTTGAATGCCAATTTCCCCCCCGAGGCCAAACCCCTCCTCTCATCTCTTCCTCTTGTCTTTTCCTCTTGTTCTCTTTGCCTTGGAATCTCGTGATTTCAAGTCTTGGAAAATGAAGCTTGAAGCATGCACCTATTTCTTCTTCCTTCCTCACGCCAAACGCCTCCCTTCCATCTTCATTCTTCAACTTCTCTTCATCTTGTTTAGATAAACCATGACACTTGTCATCCATGCACACAAGAGAAGCCATGATTGCACCTTGGGAGCTCAAGTTCATCTTCCCCAAGAGCTCTTGCCGCACGCTTCCCATTCTTCCCCATTGTCCTCATCTTGTTGTTCTTCATCTTGCCTCTCAAACCCACCAATGGAAGATCATCTAGGGCCATCATCTCTTCCTGAAGCTTGAAACCCTAAATGGCCAAACCACCTGTATATGCACCAATCTCTCTTGCCTCCGTTCTCCTCCAATCAAAGCACATGCAAAGGAGTCTTGCACCACCACTTGTCATCACCAATTGGGCGGCCATGGAGTCTATAAGATCACCATCTCCTTCCACTCTCTTCTTCCTTTGTTCTTGTCCACTAAATCACCAAGATGGAGAGAGTTTAAGAGAGTCTAGCCGAGAATCCAGCCGTGCTATTGTCGTCGCCGTTGTCGTCGTCGCCGTCGCTGTCGCCGTCATCCTTCTCTGTCGCTCGCCATCATTCGTGAGCCGAGTTATCGTCATCTCTCTCTTTTCATCAACTTCTCTAAGTGTTTGTTTAATCTCTAGTTTGTGGTTTGCTAGGAACTCTTCAATCGAGACCTCACCATCAAGCCGAATCGTTGTCATCTCTTGTTGGTATCGGTTTAGGCAAGTGACTTGTAGTTCATAAGTTGGGAGAGTCCTTGTCTCCTAGGATTTTTCTTTGATTGGAAAATGTGACAAACGGACCATGCTTTGATCTAGTCTTGCATGCACTTTATGTGGTGTGATATCTTGCATTTCTAGGCCGTGTAGAACTTTTGAAAAGCCTAAGTGTTGCATATGTCCATATGCATGCCTCGATCATACATGGTATGGGACGTGTATGATTTAGACATGAATATGTACTAGATTTCAAAATATCTAAATTGCATTGATCTTATGTTTAGCCACGTTGGCATGGTATGGGACGTGTGCAGCATGGTTGGACATTTGATCTCGCTGGTATTCTTGAGATTGTGTATGTGATGAATGTGGTTGTGATGATGATGATACCCCTGGGAGTTGGGATGCTTCAGATGATGGTAGGTTGGGACCTGAGGTGTCGCCAATGCTAGCCGGACGGATTACTGTGCAAAGTAAGCTGCAACGCCTTCGAAGTGAAGATGCCTGGACAAGGTTCCAATAGCTCCCTCGTGACAGGTCGGACTGATTGTCGTTGCCTAAACATGAAAGGGATGGGTCAGATTTTTCCGATAGCAAGACGTTAGACGATATGGAGATGTTCCTCCTTGGAGTACGGGATGCCTCGGATGAATGAGGGTCAGACCTTTTGAATGAGTGTGCGTGATGCCTCCGGACGGGTAGCCTGGATTTTGATTCGGAAGCCTTCGGAGTGAAGGAGTATGGTGATGAGCATGGTTTTTGGAAAAATGTGATTTTGACACGTGACATGGTTTTTGCAGGTTTTCGTATTAAACTTGCATGCGTGTGCTGATGATGATACATGTCATGTTGCTTGCATTGCATGGGTCGTGTGATAATATTGATTTATGTGCTGGAGTATTACTTCGCTAAGCAGTGGCTTACTCCCTGGATTAACAATTTTTTCAGATTAGCTATGGCACTTCGACCACCCATGTACTATGGCGAGTTTGTCGAGACGTACACCGAAGAACACGAGTTCACTCATTCAAGATATCTCGGTGCTAGGTTCAAGCGTGTGAAGATTGTGTTTGTCTTTTATTCAGGAGCTTGCCATGGCCTTTCCCGTTATAATTTCCGAGCCAATTACCTTTGGACAGGGACTGAATGGTTTGGGCCATTATCCCCCCGTCATTTTTTATGACTTGGAAGGTGACGGGGGCATTGTAGTGGAAAGCTAGTGTGTTTTATGGTCAAGGAGGGTGGTCATGTTAAAGATGGGATGATATTGTCTTTTGATGTTTGATGTGGTTCGTGGTTGTAGTAAGATAGAAGGAAATTTTTGTAATCTTGACATATATGTCTTCCAAATCGTTCTAAGGAGAATAATAGAAAACACTCCTTGTGTTCTTGTTTAATGTTTTCGTGTACAGCTCCAAGGGTAAAGTACGGGATGGGATGATGTCGTGATAAAGTGTTAAACAATATTTACTTTCGTTAATCTGATTAAGCGAGATATTTGATGATGTAATGTTGATCCTAGTAAACGTGGGAGATGATTCTCTTATTAGGTTGTAATGACCCGTGTGCATGTTAAGTTTGACCTAAAGGCGCGTCACTTTATGTCAACATTATCTTGAGTAACTTTAATTGTTTAGGGTCGATATTTGGGGTGTTATACAACGCTGCTCACCTAACCATCCGCTTGAGACGCTTGCTTGTTTGTTGCTCTGACTTGCTATTACCACCCTTCTTCACGCCGTCACTGCCATCTTCATGTTGCCATAGTATAGGCCAGAAGCATTAGCCACCGCTTGAGCTAACTTCTGTGATGCCAATTGTTGCCCTGTCGTTTATTTGCCTACTGCGCATGCCCTACTTACTACTAATCCCAATTGGACTCATGGTACTGATCTATGATCTAATCACTATTGCAGTGCCCCATTCTAGCACTATTTAAGACCCATTAGTCCTCGCAACTTTGCTTTGCCTGCATTCGACATCCAAAGCTCTTGTGTTGATGATCTGCAAGTCGCCTATCCTCGTGAGCTAAAACCATTGACACTGACTTAGCTTCATGATCATAAACCCATTGTTGTTGACCTCGGTTTCAAGCCTCATGCTACTTCTGCTCTACCATTGCTAACGCACAACCCTATTGTGTCGAAGCTATTGCATACGTGTTGCTACTATAGGCCGAGCCAGTACCATAACCCCCAACCTCATCATTGCCAAGCCATCGCCCATCGTGCGAGTCTACTGCCATCCATCGTCATCCATTCTGATATGTTGTTCGAATTATGAAATACTATCCATAGAAATTAGGTAAAAGAGTTTATATTGATTTAATTTAAAAAATTAATGATTTTATTGCCTAATTTGGATTGTATAATCTTTAAGTGAATATTCAAGAATAGCTTAAAATTTAATCCACAAATATATCGATGTTGTCACACCCCGTCATTGGTCATGCAACAATCCTCGATTTTTCTTCCAGGATCTAATCACTAGCGCGTAAATCCCATACAGGAAACATACATTTGCCCTCCGCATCTCATTGTAATGCCACAACTATAAAGCGAGGATTCTAACTAAAAACATAAAATACTTAGATCATAGAAACATCAACTTCGTAAGTACATTAACATAATCCCCAATTACAAAATCTGACTTGGGAGAAATCAAAAGCCTAAGGGTGTCGCATCCCGCGAGCTAGACAATCAAAAGTAGGAGGAAAGGAGAGGGAAATTCTATCCTATGGGGTAGGAAGCTGATCTAAGTAGTCGACTCGGGCCCAACGGGGTGGCGGATCAAAGACGGTCCCATCCTCTGAGTCGTCAGCTCCATCTGGGCCTTCATGTCCAAACTTGTATCCTCCCCAAGGTAAACCACACTGCTCGGAGTGGTGGTTCATCTCCCCTCCTGGACTACTAGTGTACTCTACCATATGATGATGGGGTACCCAAACCCGTCTCTCGAAATTCCAGATCCACTCCGTCTGCTATTGCGTCTCAACGATCAACCCACTCTTCCAAACCTCCATATATATGACCCACCCACCATCAACGGGATGCTCAGGGATCATCCCTACCTTCTTCAGGTCTTCTACCTCCTCGTTTGAGCTAAAGGGAGCCTCCAGCTCCGAGTCCTTATGCTCTAGCCGTTCCTCATTCCGTAGCACTTCCTCCTCTTACAGGTCCTCCAAGTCTAATGACACCTCTTCCGGGTCCACAGTCAGGTCCTAGGATGGTTGGGGTGGTGGGGTAAGATACTAAGTATCTAAGTGAACGAATCTTAACCCAAAACTAGGATCAAGTACCACCCTAGGGTCCCTAATCGCGTCTCACCGACTAGGTACCCCTAATTGACTCAAGATATCCACTAAGTCTTCCTAAAGGACTAACCAACTCTAACCCTATCTCAATTGACTAGCCTCTACTCGATTTTTGTCACATCATAACTATGCTAGGAAGTGATAGTAACATTGTCGGGACTCAACCCTAAACCTTAGTTCGACTAATGAGCTTAGTAAGACTTCCCCTTAAATTGACAGTTGAGAACCACTTAAGCATAATAATGGGTCATGAAATTAAGTAAACTAAATGTAGAATTAAATATATGATATACAGAATTAAATAATTAAATGCAAAATAAAGTAGTAAAGTCATGATTGAATGTACAAGGCTATCCGCAACCAGCCTAAGACCCTAATCAATCTCTCATCGATCCTCAAGATCATCTTACAAAGGTCAACTACACAGCTTTTCAAATAACGACTTCGCATAGTCCGAGGTAAGTCATGCTTTGCTTAAGCGTTATATGGATATATGGATCCACCACTCGAATCATCCAATTGTCAGGTCACCCACGGAGTTCCAATTCTCAATTGCACCTCTTAATCGCGCAATTTCCCTAATCAACTAGACTAATTATTTGACTAAATTTTCCACCTAATTCCAACAATTCAACTAATTTGCACCTAATTTCTACTAAAGCAGTAAATGCACCTAATTAAGCGTTAGAATCCACTCACAAGTGACGGACGGGTAAAAACGGCGTCGGCAGTGAATTTTCCAGCGAGTCGCCGATACAGTTGGCTCTTCTGATAAGACTCGAGCAAAACCAGTTTAGGCACATGGGTCAAGAGTCGGGTCACTGAGAGCTCTTGGGTTTCATTGCCGTTCTCTATCCTCCGACCAAACTGAAGCTCAAGGCCGGTCGGATATGAAAGCTGGCTTGACGACAAGTCGAACAGTGATAGTGGCTAAGCTTGAGGTGGTCGGAGCTGTAAGGAATTCGGCCGTGAAGTCGACGACTCAAACCTAGGGTTTCTAGAAAGGGATTAGGGTTTTCGAGCTTCAATCCATGGAGTTTAGACCAAATTGATCAAAATGAAGCAGCTAAACTCACTCACAAGGCAATTGCAAGTCCAACGGTACTAACAGCGAGGAGCGGCGATGGCTGGAACGGCGTCAGCGATGAGCTAGGGCTCTGGCGAGCTTGGATTTGAGCTCGTCTCAAGCCAAGCCAAACCCAAGCGATTCTAGACCAAATCGAACCAAACAAGAGTCAAATCTAAGGTTTAGGGGCCCCTAGGAGTTGATTGGTGGCATCGGTTTAAGCTCAAGTGCTTGGGATTGTGAGATCTTACCAATTGAAGGTTACGGGTTTTTCTGGAAAACCCATAAAACCATAACCGTGGGGCCTCCTTTTGGGGGCTGCTGGCGGCTGCTCTAGCGAAACAGAGGGCAGAGGTGGGTGGCGATTGATAGAGGGCATTGCAACCTATCCAACAGCACCAACGGCGAGGGAATTGGAGGTTTGAGTTGAGAATTATGAGGGTCAAAAGTGGAGGGGGAAGCTCAACTTAGTTGCAGGGAATGGTTGGGGGCCGAGCGGACTTTTGGCTCACCAGTGTCACGCGACAACTCCCCACTGGCCGCAAACCACTCTGGCCATCCCTCAAGGACTAACAGTAGTTGATGGCAGCGACGAGGTGACCGTTGAGGTGACGGTTGCCTCAGTCAAACAGTGCACGCCAACTACTCAGCAGGATGCTGCATAAGAGAGAGAGAGAGAAAAAGAGAGAGAAGGGACTCACGCAAGTGCGTGGCACGTGCGGGTGGTTCACGGGGGAGGAAGATCGGTCCGACTCGGTCGGACCGTCCTTCTCGCACGGTTGGACCGACTAGTTTGCTGGCCGGTTCGGAATTGAATTAAAATAATAATAAAGTAATACAATAATAATAAAATTATAAATTATAAATTATAAAAATTATAAAATAAATTAGGAAAATCATTGAAAATTCAGAAAAAGCTTCCCAATGCCAAAATTACACATTTTTGGGCCCCAAACGTGATTTATAACTTTTTGAGAGTCCAAAATAACTTCTGTAAAAATTCTCGAACCGTAAGGAAATTATAGAAATTTCCGGGAAAAATTCCCGTGGCCATTAAATTGCGAACACGGTCCATCCAATCACACGGTAGGTTCTCGAGATGGCTGAAAATACGACTGTTACAAATCTCCCTCTTAAGAAATTTCATCCCTGAAATTCGTTGTGCTTGAGTCCTCAAACAAATAGGGGTACTATCGTCTCATAAACTCCTCATTCTCCTAGGTGGCACCTTTAGCATCGTGGTGTAGCCAAACGACCTTGACCAAAGGAATGACCTTGTTCCTCAGTGTTTTCTCTCTTCAATCCTCAATCAAATCGGTTTCTCCACGTACGATAATCGATCATGGATTTCGATGTCCTTAAAACTTAGTATGTGCGAAGGATCGGGTTCATACTTCCTTAACATGGACAAGTGAAAGACATTGTGAATTTGCTCGAGATTCGACGGTAGTGCCAAGCGGTAATCCGTAACTCCTATCTTTTCCAAAACTTCAAATGGGCCTATGAACCTAGGACTTAGCTTTCCTTTCTTGCCAAAACGGGAGATTCCCCTCTTGGGTGATACTTTCAAGAAGACATGGTCCCCCACTTGAAATTCCAAGGGTCTATGTCTTCGATCCGCATAATCTTTTTGTTGACTTTGTGCCATTCTCAAGAAGACATGGTCCCCCACTTCGTTTAATCAATTTAACCGCTTCTTGAGACTGTTGTACCAGTTGAGGGCCTAAAACTTTTTGCTCTTCAACTTCGTCTCAACAAACTGGTGTTCGGCAGGCACGCTTATATAATGCTCAAAAAAGGCCATCCCGATACTTTGTTGGAAGCTATTATTATACGTGAACTCGACTAGATGCAGTCAATCCTCCCAACTCCCCTTAAGGTCCAACACACATGCTCGTAGCATGTCTTCAAGAATTTGGATGGTCATCTCCGACTGTCCATCTGTTAGAGCGTGAAAGGCAGTACTATACTGCAGTCTAGTTCCTAAGGCACTTTATAGACTCTTCCAAAATGAAGAGGTGAACCTAAGGTCGTGATCAGAGATAATAGTCACAAGTAATCCATGAAGCCTGACTATTTGCGCCGCATATAACTCCGCTAATTTGTCCAAGGGAAGAACCTTACGTATCGTTAGGAAGTGGGCCGATTTGGTCAATCTATCTACAATGACCCAAATCGCATCATGCCCTCGCTGACTTCTAGGTAGTCTTGTCACGAAGTCCATTATGATACCCTCCTACTTCCATTCCAGAATTGCCAGTGGTTTCAAAAGGCCTCCAGACCTATAATACCGGGCCTTTACTTGTTGACACGTCAAGCACTTGACCACAAACTTTGTCACATCCGCTTTCATTCCATTCCACCAATAGTGTGGTCACAGGTTCTGATACATTTTTGTACTCACCGGATGAATGCTATAATTACTTCTATGTGGCTCGGTCAAAATTTCCTCTTTTAAGTGCCTGATCGTTGCGCACACACAGTCTCCCCTAAACTCAGAATTCCATTCTCCGAGATTTGAAAGCCCGATTTTCGTTGTTCGTCCCCTAGTTGAACGATCTTTTACAAGAAAGAATCTGTGGCTTGCAATTCCTTAATCTTGGACCGGATTTGAGGTTCAATCCTAAGCGTGGCTAGTAAACAGGTGAGATGACCTATCTCAAACCTAAATTCTGAATTCTTCACTTTATCTAACAACTGACACTAGTCAACCATTAGCGTTGTTAAGGAAGACTTACGACTAAGGGCATCCGCCACACGATTTGCTCTTCCAGGGTGGTACACAATGTCACAATCATAGTCCTTCAATAACTCCATCCATCTCCGTTGTCTCATATTTAATTCCTTTTGGGAGAACAAGTACTTGAGGCTTTGATGATCAGTGTAAATCGGAAACTTCTCCCTACACAAATAATCCCTCCAAATTTTAAGAGTGAAGATCACCGTGGCCAACTCCAGGTCATGTGTCGGATAATTATGTTCATGTGGTTTCAACTGCCTTGACGCGTAGGCCACAACTCACCCATATTGCATTAACACACACCCTAAACCATGATAGGACGCATCACTATAAACTTCATAGCCACCGGGTCTTGAGGGAAGGACAACACTGGAGCGGTGGTTAATCTCCTCTTTAGTTCCTGAAAGCTCTCTTCGAACTCATCGTGTGAAAGGAAGATCTATATATGATTTTGAAATTCACAAAACTCTATGTTAAACTCTATGACAAGAGGATAAAACTCCGTGATTTGACTTCAAGTCAAATACAAACTGTGGCCAGTATGTGTAACATTTGAGGATATGTCAGATTTTATATTATCTGGAGAGATGGTAGATCTTGTATCATATGGAGGTTACCAGATCTTTAACATTTGGGAGATGTCAAACTTGTATCGTCTAAAGGTAGCTAGATCTGTAACATCTGGAGATGTTAGACACGTATCAACTGGAAGTCAGATTTGGTAAAATCTAAGAAGTCGAAATTATAACGACTATTTGAGTAAGAGAATATTCTTACAACTTTGATACTCGTGGATCTCAGACAGCATATATGTGGATCAACAAGATTGATTATTTCCAAGAATATGAAGATTATTATTGGCATGTTGGATTCTCTGAAGATCGGGTAAATGTGGCAGGTATTTACTTATGGAAACCAAGATCCTGATTGTATGGGCGACCATGATTGATGGGCTCTTAACACGATCTGAAGATTGCTTGAAATATTCCTGATTCCGTCCAACGAGTTGATTGGAAGAATTCCTTTGGAAAGTGCTAACGGTCGTATTGGCATAA
This sequence comes from Melaleuca alternifolia, assembly GCA_019926035.1. Taxonomy (NCBI): domain Eukaryota; kingdom Viridiplantae; phylum Streptophyta; class Magnoliopsida; order Myrtales; family Myrtaceae; genus Melaleuca; species Melaleuca alternifolia. The sequence continues at coordinate 76,624 of JAGKPW010003068.1, forward strand.
ATGAGTATTTAAGGGAGGTATTTCAAGTCTTTTTGAAAAACGATGACAAGAGTTTAATTCTAAAGTTTAGAGCTACTCATTTACTGCGCACTTACATTGTAAACAAAAGAGTGTTACACATACTTGATGTGAGAGCAAAAGACTCTGTGAAGTCTTAGAACTTCATAGTGGAATCCAACAGATAGGCTATCAGCCCGAGAGAGTGGACGTAGGCTTGAGCTAAGCCAAACCACTATAAACCTTGTGTCTTGTTCTCTACTATCTCAACTCTCTAGTTGTGCTTATAGTTCCTCGTGTATCACTTACATATCACGCTTCACAAGCTGTGTTTTACATAAATCTACAAAAGTTTTTAAAATCACCTATTCACCCCTCTCTAAGTGATCGCACTAGATCTTTCAGGTCCAATCCAACTTTGGCTCCTTCTTTAGCAGCTTCGTTAGCGGCATTAATATGCTCGAGAATTTCTCCACCAAGCATCGATAGTAACCCGCCAAACCCAAAAAACTATGAACTTCCATCACGGTCATAGGTCTTGGCCAACCCAGCACCGCCTTAATCTTAGCGGGGTCTACAACAATTCCTTCGTCCGAGATCACGTGACCTAGAAACGCCACACGGTCTAACCAGAACTCGCACTTGCTAAGCTTTGCATAGAATGTGTGTTCTCAAAGTGTCGCCAACACCACCCTTAGGTGTTGATCAAAATCCCACATGACTCTTCGAGTAAACTAAGATATCGTCAATAAACACAATGACAAATCTGTCAAAGTACTCCCTAAAAATTCTATTCATTAAATCCATGAACACCGCTGGGGCATATGTCAAAACAAAAGGCATCACCGTAAACTCGTAGTGGCCATAACGAGTATGGAAAGCACTCTTAGGGATATCCTTCTTCTTAATCCTTAGTTAGTGATACCCCGTCCTCAAGTCGATTTTTGAGAAGAACGATGCTTCTTGCAACTGATCGAATAAGTCGTCAATCCTAGGTAATGGGTACTTATTTTGGACTGTCACTTTATTCAGTTATCTATAGTCAATACACAGTCTCAGAGATCCATCATTTTTCTTCACGAAGAGCACTAGTGCACCCCATGGTGATGCACTAGGACGAATGAATCCTTTGTCAAGCAACTCTTGCATTTGTACCTCTAACTCCTTTAACTCGGAGAGTGACATTCGGTAAGGCGGCTTCGAGATCATCTCCGTCCTAGGGAGTACCTCAATTGCGAGAACTCCCGCACTACTACAACCTCTCATGGGGTAACCTAGGCAACTTCTCTAGAAATACGTCTGAGAACTCCCGCACTACTACAACCTCCTTCAACCTCGGTCCTTCAGCCGAAGAGTCCATCACATTGGCTAAAAAGCCTTGACATCCGTCCTCCAATAGTTGGGTTGCCTTTGAGGTCGAAATCATTAAAGTGGAAGGTCATCCTCGATTCCCTACAAACTCATAACTTGGACCTCCCAGTGGGTAGAACTGTATCGTTTTCCTAAAACAGTCTACCGTGGCCCTCATTTCATCAACCAGTCCATTCCTATTATCACGTCATAATCGTACATTGCTAGTACAACCAGGTCGATCAATCTATTTACCCTACTAATCGTTATCTCACAATCCTCACACCCACAAACAGATAACATACCAACATGCAAAAGGGTTGAGAAATTAAGTACCACTGCTAATGGCTTGACGATCAGTCCTACTAATTTCACAAATCGCTCCGCGACAAAAGAATGGGTAGCTCTCGTATCAAATAAAGCATAAGCAAGGCATCGGTACAGGGAAACGGTACCTGTTATAACTTCTCCGAAATTCTGGGCCTCATTTCGTGTCACCGCAAACACTCTTCCTTGAGCCGAGGTCGGTCTAATAAGAGAGAGGGTGCCATCGCTGCCGGTTGTCCCACTTGTTGTTGCGGTTGCCCCCTAAACATGCGTTGGGGGCAGTCTTTAGTCATGTGACCCTACTGGCCACAGCCAAAGCATCCCTCAGTCCTAGTGGGGCAAGGGCCTGTCTTATGGAATTTTCCGTACTGTCTACACCACGCCTCTTGACGGAATGATGGCTTCTTAATTCCACCATTCCTAACCGGAGAGAATGATTTTTTAGGTCTAGTCATCGGTCTCTTCCCTTGCCGGTTAATGTTCTTATTTGTGAAGAACCGCGATCCATACGCAATTGCCAACTCATTCATATCCTTCTCCACCATCAACGCCTTAGTGTACACCTCCTTATAGTCTCACGGATTTAAAGGCGCCAATTGTGTCTTAATCTCAGGTTTTAGTCCTTCCCGAAACTTCTTCGCTTGATCGACTGAGTCCTCGACCAGTCTCTTCCCATACTTTGCCAAAGAGACAAACTTCACCTCATACTCTACCACAGATAGATTATTCTGGCGAAGTCTTTGAAACTCTGCTAGTTTCACATCTCTGGCAGCTTCCGAAAAGTACTACTCATTAAACGCCTCCACAAAAACATCCTAGGTAAATGCCACACCTTTAGGGAAGATAATGCCTTTAGTGGCCCTCCACCAGTGATTTGCGTTACCCCTATAGTTGGCATGTCGCTAGTGTCACTCGGTCTGCTTTAGTACAATCCATAACTTCAAAAATCTTTTCCAACTTCATTAGCCATTCAGTATCTACTTCCGGGTCTCCCATCCTAGAGAATGTCGGGGGTTTCAGCTTGAAGAACTGTCCCACTTGTCTCTGTTTCTTCCTTTCCCCATTTTTGCCCTAATAGTTGGGACAAGGACTTCTACTTCGTCTCTCACATCAACCTCGTCGGTACCTTGTGCTACAGGGACATTCTCATCCCTCAAGGCTGTCAGGATAGTATTTGCCGCAGCAGCGGCTGCAGCTGTTATAGCGGCCTCCTGATTCCTGGCCTACTGCCGAACTTCTTCTCGAAGATCCTCGAGAGACTTCGTAAGTCCCTCGACTCGGGGATCTCCTTGGGCATTGGCTTCTCCAATCCCAAAGCGACCAGCAGTCACCCTCCTCCTCGGAGGCCTTTCGTTTCTATCCATTCTCACAATTTACCCAGTTCCAGTTTTGCAATACTTTCATCACTTGCAAGATATCTCAACAAGCATCCGTAATATCACGCAATTCATAACTAGCATATCATTACGAATTACTAGCTATCTACAATTAAAGGACAACATGTGTGCATAGTCATGCAATTATAAGTGTGTCATGCTTATTAGTAACCCATCACATGTGATATTCAATAATTAATCATGCACCTTAACACGAAATAAAGCATAACAACACTCGACCCCACGGGTCCTCTGTTGATACCTCGTCAGGTCATCGACTACAACGCTCAGTGGTTATCCCTCTTCGTACCATGCACTTTTGCCAATCTGGCAATGACACGGCCTGCTCACAACACTTCAGAAAAGGCGTAGTCACAAATCCATGCGACGCCCCGACCACGTGTCAACTGAGGTGCGACCACACCGCCCTGTGACGTTCTGGCAACATGCCTCCTCGAGGCGCGGTCATACCGCCTTGTGATTTCAGGCAACGTGCCTCACTACTCCTCAAAGTTGCAGGCTAGCCTTGTGGCACACGTTCTAGACTATGCCAACTCGGCTAAGCTAGACTATCAAGTCACCCATCTAAGGCCTAGCCTTGCAGCTTTCGTCCCATACCGTGCCAACGCGGCTAGACATAGACGTCAATCCTAGTGGTCTCTAGTCAACTGTCCGGCCTTACTGCACTCGTCACATACCGTGCCAACGCGGCTAAACAAATGACACCAATCCTAAGGGTCGAGTAGGGGTCTTGAGCTAATCTCAGTCTTGCTTTTCTATCCTCAAGATCAAATTCAGCCTTATCCCTCCCTGACCTTAGTCCTTCCTAAGTCCTAACCTCGCTTTACTCTTAAGATTTTATCTAGTTGCCTCTAATAATTCAACTCCTCCTTATCACTGCAATACCTTAACTTTTCTTAGGTCATAACCCCGCTCAGATAGCACTTCTACCAGGGGCTGTCACGCCCTGCCTCTGGTCACGCAATAATTCCCGATCTTTTCTTCTAGGATCCAATCACTAGCGCGTAAATCCCAAACATGAAATTTACCTTTTTCCTCTACATCTCATCGTAATGCGACAACTATAAAGCGATGAGTCTAACTAACAACATAAAATACTTCGATCATATAAACATCAACTTCGTAAATACATCAACATAATCCCCAATTACAAAATCCGACCTAGGAGAAATCAAAAGCCTATGGGTGTCGCATCCCGCGAGCTGTATAGTAAAAGTAGTAAGAGAGGAGAAGGAAATACTATCCTATGGGGTAGGAAGCTGATCTAAGTAGCCGGCTCAGACCCAACAGGGTGGTGGATCAAAGACAATCCTATCTTCTAAGTCGTCGACTCCACTGGGTCTTCGTGTCCAGACTCGTATCCTCCCCAAGGCACACCACACTGCTCCGAGTGGTGGTTCACCTTCCCTCCTAGAGTACTAGAGTACTATACCGTATGCTGATGGGGCAGCCAAACCCGTTTCTCAAAATTCCAGATCTATTCTATCTACTCTTACGTCTCAAGGATCAATCCACTCTTCCAAACCTGCCTATTTACGACACACCCTCCGTCAACAAGATGCCCAGGAATCATCCCTACCTCCTCCAGGTCTTTTGCCTCCTCGTTTGAGCTAAAGGGAGCCTCCGGCTCCGAGTCCTCCTCTAACTGGTCCAGGTCCTCCTCCTCTAGCGGTTCCTCCTCCAGTAGCACCTCCTCCTCCTGCAGGTCCTCCTCTATGGGGTCTTCCAAGTCTGATGGCACCTCCTTCGGGTCTATAGTTAGGTCCTGGAATGGTTGGGGTGGTGGGGTGAGATATTGAGTATCTCAGTGAACGAATCCTAACCCAAAATTAGGATCAAGTACCACCGTAGGGTCCCTAATAGCGTCTCACCGACCAGGTACCCCTAATAGACTCAGGATGCCCGCTAAGTCCTCCTAAAGGAATAACCAACTCTAACCCTCTCTCAATTGACTAGCTTCTACTCAATTTCTGTCACCTCAGAACTTGGCTAGGAAGTAATAGTACCATTGTCGTGACTCAACCCTAAACCTTAGTTTGACTAATGAGCTAAGTAAGACTTCCCCTTAAATTGACAGTTGAGAACCACTTAAGCATAATAATGAGTCACGAAATTAAGTAACCGAAATGCATAATTAAATATATGATACATGGAATTAAATAATTAAAATGCAGAATTAAGTAGTAAATTCATGACTGAATGTATGAGGTTGTCTGCAACCAGCCTAAGACCCCAATCAATATCGCTTCGATCCTCAAGATCATCTTACGAAGGTCAACTACACAGCTTTTCAAATAATGACTTCGCATAGTCCAAGGTAAGTCATGCTAAGCTTAAGCGGCCAATTTCGATTTTCAGATCCACCACTCGAATCGTACAATTGTTGGGTCACCCACGGAGTTTCAATTCTTAATTGCACCTCTTAATCGCGCATTTTCCTAAATCAACTAGACTAAATATTTGACTAATTTTTCCACCTAATTCAAACAATTCGACTAGTTTCTACCTAATTTCTACTAGAGTAGTAAATGCGCCTAATTAAGTGTTAGAATCCACTCACATGTGACGGACGGGCAAAAACGGAGTCGGCGATGAATTTTCTGGTGAGTTGCCAGTCCGGTAAGCCTCCGACAATGGTTGGCTCTTCCGACGAGACTCAAGCAAACCCAGTTCAGGCACACGGGTCACGAGTCGGGTCATTGAGAGCTCTTAGGTTTCACCGCCGTTCTCCATCCTCTGGCTAAACTGAAGCTCAAGGTCGGTCGAAGATGAAAACTGGCTTGACGACAAGTCGAACGGCGGTGGTGGCAAGGGCTGAGGTGGTCAGAGCTACAAGGTATCCTGCCGTGAAGTCGACGGCTCAAAGCTAGGGTTTCCATAAAGGGGGTTAGGATTTTCGAGCTTCAATCCGTGGAGTTTAGACCAAATTGATCGAAATGAAGCAGCTAAACTCACTCAGAGGCGATTGCCAATCCAACGGTACCAGCAGCGAAGAGAGGCGATGGCTGACGAGCTAGGGCTCTAGCGAGCTCGTCTTAACCCAAGCCAAAACCACGCGATTCTAGACCAAATCAAACCTAATAAGAGTCAAATCTAAGGTATAGGTACCCCTAGGAGTCGATTGGTGTCATTAGTTTGAGCTCAAGTGCTCGGGATTGTGAGATCTTACCGGTTGAAGGTCGTGGGTTTTTTTGGAAAACCCAGAAAACCCGAACTGTGGGGCCTCCTTTCGAAGGCCACTAGCGGTTGCTCCAGTGAAACCGAGGGCAGAGATAGGTGGCGATTGATAGAGGGCGTTGCAGGCTATCCAACAGCACCAACGATGAGGGAATCGGAGATCTAAGCTGAGAGTTATGAGGGTCGAAAATGGAGGGGGAAGCTTGGCTTAGTTGCAAGGAGTGGTTGGGGGCCGAGCGGATTTTTGGCTCGTTGGCACCACACGGCAACTCCCCACTTGCCGCAAACCACTCCGGCCATCCTTCATGGACTAGCGATGGTTGATGGCAGTGGCGAGGTGACCGTTGAGGCGATGGTTGCCTCAGTCGAACAGTGCACGCCAACTGCTTGGTAGAATGCCGCAGAGGAGAGAGAAAAGACTCACGCGCGTGCGTGGCACATGCGGGTAGATCGCGGGGAGGAAGATCGGTCTGATTCGATTGGACCGATCGTCTTGCGCGGTTAGACTAGCTAGTTCGCTGGGCGGTTCGGAATTGAATTAAAATAATAATAAAATAATAATACAATAATACAATAATAATAAAAATTATAAAATAAATTAGGAAAATCATTGAAAATTCATATAAGCTTCCTAATGCCAAAATTACGCATTTTTGGGCCCTAAACATGATTTATAACTTTTTGATAACTCTAGTAAAAATTCTCGAACTGTAAGGAAATTATAGAAATTTCGTGGAAAAATTCCCAAGGCCATTAAATTGTGAACACGGTCCATCCACTCACACGATAGGTTCTCGAGATGGCCGAAAATATGGCTGTTACAGATGTAGCCTTGTAAATTAGGTTAATTTTCTAATTTGAAAATGTGCTTCGAATTGCCAAATTGATCTTCACCTTGAAATCCGATCATGATGGCATAGTAAACACCTTCTACACCTCGTACCTTCATGTGGGACAGGCCACTAATTTTTCATCATCCAAATTCAAATTTATACCTTTTGCAAATATTATTTGATTGTACATACTTGTGTGTGGATAATTTTTTATATTGTTTACATATGTCGGCTACCATCTTTATTTGATTTCTTTATGAAAAAGAGAAAAATCCAAAAAATATTTTTTCTTAAAAAGATTAGATCATTATCTTTAATAAATTGCATGTTAGGGATACTATAGATTTTTCATAATAAATTTAGATTACGGAGATTCCAAATTTCATCTAGATGGCATGTTTAAATTATAATAGAATTTTTCCAAATTCCCTAAATAAGATCCTAAAATATATCATTATAGGATTAGATGTGTGTCTTTATCCATATAGATCTAAGAATAGGATATTTAGTCATTCTAAAATTTCCTGAAAAAAAATCCAAGATGTCTTAAAATTGGAAAGATTACATTTTGACTTTAGAATGCACATGTAGGATGTCTCATTTAATAATTTTAAATTTTTCATGAAAACTTAAATATTTATTATGCATGTGTCATTTAATTTAGTCGCATTCTCATTTATGTCATTATGTCATTGTATACATAGCATTATAAATAAATGTCTAGGTTGTCTAATTTATTATGCATGTCATATTAATTATTCTTCATTAAATCATTTTGATTGTATGCCATATTTCATGTCATGTTACACGCCATTTAATTAGTAATGTCTATCATGTAGCTAAATATTTATTTAATCATGTTTGCTCCGCCACATAGTTTGCAAGTTAGGTTTTATAATTTGGGCTTGCATAATATTTAGTTGATTAAGCTTAGTCCAATATATATAATTTCATGCAACATTCGTTTAATCAATGATTATATCACGCAGCATAATTTGTAAGTTAGTTTTAATTCACATGTCAACTAAGAATTGCATATTAAAAATTGCATGACATTTAATAATTGGGTCCTTGCTCACATTGCACGTCATTAGAGTTAGGTCATATGTCTTTCATGGTTAAATTGGTGTGCATAATGTGCACGTCATTGTTAGCATGATTCATTTAGCGTAATTGCATTATGCATGTATTCCATTTACATTTCATTTCATTAAATAAAGTAAAAACCTAAAAGAAATCATTGCTTGCTAATGCGTGTTAGTAGAAACTATATTAGGAATGCTACTTAATTTTGCTATTAAGATCGTAGATGATTATGTTGCTATTGAGGTAAATCCACACTTTCTTATCTCCACAATTTATCTAATGGCTTTTTTATTTGAGTATTAAATAATGTTTGCGTACTCGCATGATCACCTCACATGTTAGATGTTAGTATTAAAATCAATCAAAATTACCTACCAAAGCATTTCAATGAGATAAATGGTACTGAAATGTCGTGAAATTAATCTAGCATGAACTGATCCCAAATTCTCTAGTTCATAGAGGTAAAGTATTTCTTCCAATATTTTACATAAATTTATAATCAACTTACCATAAATAGATTAGTAATGACTCCTAATAAAATCCATTTGCATACCAAGAAATTGACCTTTAAGTTGTGAATTGTTATGGGTTTGGGAGGGCTCAAATTAGGTTTAGTCCCAATAATCTATTAGCTAACCCCTATATGGTGCATTGTTCGAGGAGGTCGTGACAAATTAGTAGAAAATTATTTCCTGTTTTGGCAGATTATGCAACTCACGACTGTCTTCTGCTATGCTTATATACAAATGAACAAAAACAAGTCACCTTTAAGTTATCATTAAGTATACCATGTTGCCCACGTGTAGTACGCAAAAGTCGACTAGCAGATGAATGCGGCCATGTAAATAGATCTCTACGAATTTAAATAAAGATAAGAGATAGATGCAGTCGTTCAAACTGATAAAAAAGATAAACAGAAAAAGAGCAATGACCAGGTGTTGACACAATTCAAGTTATACACGAGCAGATTCGAAAATTTCTAATGCAATCTAAGACGCTCGATCGTTGCACTTGTTCTTCCAAACCATCATATTGGCAACGGATTGACGAGCAGAGAAGCCACAAACTCTTTGTAACTGGTTCCCGCATGAGAGAAGTGATCTTTTTCGCCATTATATATCACATGGAAGGTTCGTGCAAAATTGAGAATTCGCACTTGGAGAAGCGTAGGGATATCGGTTGGACGGAGCAGCTCTTCGTTCATGTCCTTCCACGCATCAATCACTTTTTTACGGAGCTCCTCCTTGGCCTCTTCCTCAGTAACTCCGTATTGTTTCATCAAACACTTCAGCGAAGTTGCCTCATGTCCTCTCTCTTGCTCACGCTGTGAACAAATTTGTCGTGGAAATTAATTTTTTTCCCCAACTGATAAAATGTATCAGACAAAATTTAGATAAATTAATGTCGTTTACTGGTATAGCCTTTATATACCTTATGTCCTCCAATATCATTCATTAGCCGAGAGACTACATTCGAAGCCTTCACCATCTTGGGGTTGCCGAATAATAACCAGTCAAAATCATTCTTTGTTACGATATCTCCCATTCCCAGTAACGACGTCGCCATTACTACTTCACAACCAATGGTAACTGATGCAACGGGCATATACTCCTCCAATGTTGGGACGTGGTTTTGGTGGAACCATTTGGCGTCGATGAAGTATGCTCGCACCATGTTTTTCATCTGAAATTTTGTAAGCTACGTCAATATTCTATATATCATGCTTTTGGTGGACTTCAAATATGACATTTTCTCATCCTTATCCAAAATGCCGATGTTTTACTGCAAGTGGACAGAGTAAAAATTGCATTTGATCGATGAAACATCGTAATGACTTACCGCTTCTTTCGCATAGAAGAGGCAGTATGATAATCCCTTTCTAGTCATCTCGTAGCCAATTTCATCATAAAAATCAAGAACTATCTGGTAGAACACTTGCATGTACTCTGGTAATCCATCTTTGGCATTGACATCCCACCTGAGTTCAAGTTCAGAAAGTGTCACACTTGACCGTAATTAGCAGTTGATCAAATTCGAATAAGTTTAAAATTGGTAAATTGAGAAAAGCATCTAAGTGCCAATTGTACTTTTGAATTGCTTCCGTGAAGAGTTCCAGTTCTTCCAATGTGCCATAACCGTCGTACAAGTCATCCATAACGGTAAGGATCACCATCAATTTGGTTAGTATTTCTCTAGTGGCTTCGTGCTCCGGCTCAAAATAAATTGCTGACATCCACCAATACACCTCCGCAGGCCTATATCTAGCAAATGGGAACTTCCTCTCTACATTTAAATCCTTCACCCACCTACAATTTTCCAACAAATACTATTTAAGGCAAACTTATCATTGATAGATTTTTGAGTTTTTATGCAGATAGAACTTCAGAGCGATGATATAAAGAGTTTGACACTCATTGTCAAGTACAAATTATTTTTAGTTCACAATAAATTGAAATTGGATGAATCAATCTGTGGCAATTTGGTGTTCTTAGAACATCCAGCTACTTTAGACATGATATCATGAAGTTAACCTCGTAATGTTTCCGAGCTCCTTCTGGTGTTGCTCTTGCAACAAATTGAAATCGAGCTTAGCCAAGGAGAGCAAGACTTCATTATGCGAAGGCTCCTCTTGGTATAGTTGAATGAAATGCCTCGCCTCTAGCCTTGGCACTCCCTTGTGGATCGGCTGGTTTAGGGCATGATTCACTTGCTTTTCAAGATTGTGGCTTACTTTTCCTTTGTCGATAGATGCAAGGTGAATTATAGTAAAAACAAGTGCATCGTTCAATATATCATCGCCATGAGACCCTAGATGGCAAGCTTCAAACAGACTTAGCAATCCTGGCACATCAGCAATGAGCGATTTGCTGAAATTCCCTTCTTTGTCCTTGAACTTGTCAAAGATTTCTGTATAGCCAAACAGAACGTGGGAATGACGCTATCAGGAGATTCCAATAAAAACGTCATGCACAAAATCTACATCATTTGGAAAACATTGAAAAATGACGTACTATAAAACAAGGATAAAGAGGAAAGAACAACCACCACTCAAAGTAAGCAAATTTAAAGAGCTCATAATTTGAGAATTGTAGAGAGTAATGAATTAACAAATTAGAAGTGGAGTAAACATCTCAGTGATATTATATGTTCACTCTATCAATAAAATGGGCTATCGAACTAGTGCTTGCAATAGTATTTCGCCGATTGATGAATCAATGAGAATTTGAAATGACATACCACATGAAATACTGTAACCTTGTTGTCGCAACAATCGAAAGAGAAGAGCAGTTGTGTATAGATCATCATCGCTATTGCTGTGGTGAAATTCAACATAGCATTTGTGGATTTGTTCGAGCTGCTCTACTATCTCAATTTCAAAATGATAGGCAAGTCCTAAGCGTTGGATTTGATCAATCAAGTCCAACTTCTGCAAAGGCTTATCCGCAGTACCTGCCAATATCTTTCTCACTTCTCCTTTCAATCTCTCAATTCGTTCCTTTGCTTTTCCTTGAGAACTCTACAATTATATGAAATTGAAAGTTCAAAAAAGAGGACAATAACATAAGTTTAGTAGGGATGCAAAAAATGTATTGCTTAAGACTCGATTGACCACAATATACAGGAATTTAAATTACTTAAAGGTTATTCAATGGAGACAAGTTTTAATGATAAAAGCAAAATTTTCTAGAATTGTTAAGCCATTTGTGCACCCCACAAGGTTCGCATAGAAATTTTGAATACGTAAGGACCAAGACATGGAAGATGCTCCAGATCAACTGGAATTTCTTTTCTTTTCTTTTTCTTCATCAACATCTGTGGATGTTTCACAATAATCCAAGATGATTCTTTTTACGCTCTCAGTTTTCAGAAAATATAACCATAGAACAATTTTCAGAAGATAACCCAGAAACAAAAAAGATTAACTTAAATACTACCAGTGAGTTACGGTCAGAAGCATATTTGAGAAAGTAATCCCCCCATATGCACGGACCAGAATTTCCCGACCGGCCTTCAGCGACGTGGCTTCTTTCTTGAGCAGGAGAAGCAGATGGGATTGCTGAAATCTGACGAGACATATCTTTGTTGCTAGTTCTCTTGATTTAGGTATCTAACCAAATACAGATGAAGAAAACTAGAGCGCAGAGCCTTTTTCTGCAAGTGTTCATACCTTGCCGATGGGTGTTTATAGGTTATATCATCCTATGTCCTAAAGGTCGAGAGAGAAGGAACAGAAAAGTTCATATACCACGTTATTCACGTGTAGTACACAAAAGTTGATTAGCTGATGAGCCATGGCAATAGGACATCTCTCTAATAATTTAACCTAACTATGATGATTGATGCGGACTGTTGTAACGTGTTTCTCACATTAAGTGGCTCTGCTCTGTTTTTCCATTCTGTTTTTCTCCAAGGTACAGAAAATAAGTGGGTGCAAGGTTGCGTTAGCGGCTCCATCCATATGCGATTCCTGATTTGGAATTCAAAACTGGTAGTTATATCATGTTTCTCACAATCAATGGCTGATGCATTGTTGGGATTGCTTCTCCACTGCTCATTTTGCAAGAAGAGGCTCTGCCATGTTATTCCACTCTGTCCAACGTAATACACGATAGTTGTCTACATGATACAAAAAAAAAAAAAGTAAGTGCAAGTTTGCTTTAGTGGTTCCATCCATATACAATTCCTTACTTGGAATAAAGGGTACAGATGATAGCGGTGAATGCGGAATTATTTCAGGACTGGTAGTTCTAACACGTTTCTCGCATTTATTGCGTGCACAAATTGATGTCATTTCCTCTACAACAATGGCACACATTTCAGCTACTGCATCTTCAGGAAAAAAAAAAACAAAAAAAAAACAGATAGTGACGGGAGACGGATCTGGACTTTCTTAATGCCTTATTTCTTATGTTAAACTATCTATCTTCTTATGTTAGGTTGGCAGTGTCCCAGTTCTGTGTAATAAACAAAAGAAATTGATTTTAATTTTAATTTTCCAGGATTCGATCCCTAATTTTTCTCATAAGACCAGTGAAAAGATCTTTGAACAAAAATGTAGATGTCACAAACAGAACATATTAAGAGTCTAATGATAGCATTGAAAATGGAGCCCAAATTTAAGGACTATTAGTTTCAATTTTCCTAAGTGAACTATAGTAACAATTAAAAAGATCAAAGTGGCAACAGGGTCATAAAAAAGACAACATACTCTTTTGTTAATTTAGAAAATGGAATGAACTGAAAACTAAAAGATATTACACAATCTGCGCAATTGTGTAATTATAAGAATTAATGAAATAGTATCAAATGACTAACTTGACTTTATTATTGAAAGTTGATGGACTTATGGGCCTGATTAAAAGTTTAGAAATGGATTAATAACTACATAGAACAAATTAAAATTTCAATAATGAACTTGTACATTGGGACTAAGTTTAAGGACCATTGGTACCATTTATCCTAAATGGAACTATTGTAACATTTACAAAGACCAAAAGGATAAAAATGTATTAAAATAGATATCATACATTTGATTTGTCATGACCCTCCCAAAATAGTTTGTGGTTGGGATTGGGTTTAGAAATATTGCCGAAATTTGAGTGAATGACTCATCAATTAGTAGGTAGCTCTCCAAAGCTCATACCTCATGTGACGTTAAATTTCATTTTAAGTTTCTTTTTTTTTAGCCTGATTGATTATATAGGAGTCGCTACTAGCCACTTGGGGTTGGCTAGAAACCGTATAAGACGCCAGAAGTTCATCTCATTTCCATGCAACCAAAAATTCTAGTTTTGGGGACTTGGTCATGCTTATTGTTTATTAGCCTCCTTTGGGTACCATTAACTTGGAGGTTTGTTATCTAAGTAATTATGCAATTTTAATTACCAATTATGATCGTAAAGGTATTAAAGCCACCAAGTGATTATGATATGTTCTTTAGGTTTTTACAATTATTCTAAGCTAGCCCTAATTATTTTAGAAAGGAAAATAACAACAATCTATTGAACTAGCTCTAAGTAAATACCCAGTACTGAAAACTCTAAATAAAGGTGCTGAAAATGATAACCCGATACAAGTCGGGCAAATAATATATGGGCTACTTATTAGCCTGGTGACATAAACTCTCATAAACTTTAAATAAAGGAATAATCCTATATTGGGATGTGTTTAGCCGATGAAATTAACAAGCTGTGAGTTTAATTAGAATAAATCATAGATGGCTCAAAGCTTGTTACTATTTTAGCCTATGAAAAGGCAAATTACGGCTAGCCCATGAACAGGGTCCTAGCCAATTCACATAGGGAAATGGGCTAATTTAAGCTTCAAGTAACTCAATTCAACTTATGAATTTAGTAAGGCTGAAAATTATGCCCCTTCGATTAAACCTAGGGTTAAATATATATATATATATATATCATGTTATGCTTCAATATTCGAAGTTAGTAATTCACTATTCTCTAAACGCAATTGAGAGACACATGAGTGAGATTTAACCGAGGAGAGGAGAGGGAGGTAGTCGGTTGAGTCCTACTAGCCGAAAGCCCTTGACGCGAGCGTTTACTTCCCAACAATATAGTCACCATTGCTGACCTTAGCATCGAGCATCCTACATTGACCCTTTGATAACTTGCCTCAGTGCCTGCCCCTGCCCTATCCGAGCCAAGCCCTACATTGAGACTCTAGGCAAGCCATTACTTTATCACCACGACGAGCTACTTCCTTGATCTAACATGCTTCTATTCGCATCGATGCGGCCTTGCTGCTACTATAACCTCCATGTTGTTGCTCGCTTCTCCCCTAATCGTGCTTTAGCTGTAACATCTACCATCTCTATTTGCCTGAGAAGCCTAGCCGTGAGATGACACTGAACTGACCCTGCACTGTTGTGGACCACCAGCACGACCATGCTAGTATTGAATCACGACAAGCTTCTCCACTATAGTCGACCACTACAACATTGTAGTCTAGCCGAAAAGATGATCTTGCTATATTCTTGCACAACAATACGTGATTTTTGTTTTGTAAGTTTATCATCATCATATTACTAGTGCAACTCATTTGCATGAACATTATTTGTGAGCCGCACCATGATTATATCTTTAAATTAATTCTAGAAAATCTTTTAAAATCAAATAGGATAAAATTTAGAATCTTTCCTAGGTAGATTGCATACTAGGATAGGTTTTATCTGGACAAGATAATATTCCCATTTAAAATAGGATTTTGCCTATGTTCAATTACCGAACTGAATTGAATAATATCTAGTTCTAGATTATTTAAATTGATTTGTTAATGTTTTATAAGCCATTGCATTTAGACTAAGCTTGCATTACATGCATTGCACATTGCTTTGTTTTCATTAAATAAGATAAAACCCAAAAAAGAATTGATTGGGATTGCTTGATGATTAGAAATAATATTTAGGTCGAATCTCTAATTAGTATTTCCTACAGATGCTTGCATTGCTTCGATGTACACTCCTCCCTATCCTAGTAATTTATTTATTGCTTTGACCAGCGAGTGTTTCATTCAAAGATCGCACGATTGCCTCACATGCTAGTGGATAAAGTTAATATTTGCTCAACATTTTTGAAATAAAAGAGATATAGTACCAAAAGGGTATAAGAGTAATCTAGTATGATCAAATTTCTGAAATCTACTATTTGTGATTTGTAAGAGTAAATATATCTCATCATAAACTTAGGTTTCTAATGGACCTCTAAAAATATATCAGTGAAGACTCGAAAATAAAAATAAAAATCATTTGTACATTAAATAACTTGAACCTAAGTTAGGATCTGATGTGAGCTTTGGAGAGCCAAGTTAGGTCTAAGTTTAGTAATCCATTAGCTAACCTCTAGGTGGTCCACCCACTCCAGGGAGGTCATGACAATAATTTAATGTTTATGAAGATCATTTTCTCCAATCATTAACTACATTACCTAAAATCTTCAATTTCACTTGCCACTCAAGAATTGATACAGCTATTTAAAAATGGTGGAAAATAGAAAATTAAGTTCATATGCCATGAAATTCAATAAGGAGCCTCCTTACCACGTGCTCTTCATTTTAATTTTATGAGTTTTTTCAAAAAGGGCCATAAGAACTAGAAATTTTTTAGTAAACACCCTTGACTGGTGATTGTGAATTACAAGACTTAGTTACACTATATTAATACAACATCCATTTGATAACACTTTCTTTTATTGAAGACAAAAAAAAACGATTTAGCAGGCAACTTGGATTAATCCAATTCTAGTTCTCTAACATATACAATGTTTATGTGGGTGTGCAATCATTAATATAATACTTAATAAATCAAAACAATAGATAAATTGCAAGAATAAGTTGGTTATTTACGTATCTTAGCTAAGCATATCAATATCCATCAGCAAAGTATTTATCACATGAAAATGTATGCAATGCCTAACCTGGCATGATTCTTTTTAGTATTTTCATTTAAGAAAGTATTAAATTAAATACAATGCATGAAATGCAATTTAATTCTAAAGTAAGACCATATCAATTAAATTTAATGCAACATGCAAACTATATGACATAAGAAATAATTAAACTAATATGCAATCTTATGTTAACTTAATTAAATGACTTAACATGTAATTACAATTTAACGTGCATATATGACATGCATTGGGGCCCGTTTGGTTCTGCTTTTGGGAAAGTCATTCCGAAAATGCAAACGCCTTTAGCCTGAAGGGGTTTGGTGAAATGCAATATTGTTTGGTAAATTATAACTGAAAACTGCCTTGAGATGCAACTTTGAGGAAATGCTGTTTGGTAAACATATATTTGGAAAGTGCTTTGCTGTAACTAATTTTAATTTTTTTAAATTTTAATTTGTTTGGAATTGAAGAGAAAATATTATTTTCACATTTTAAATAATGTAAATGAGGCATACTAACAAATTTATAAATAAAAAATTCACATTAATTGATATGTTTTTAATTAAAGAAAAAATCATTTCATTATAATAAACATGAGTCCTTCAATTTTATTTCCATGTAGTCACCTTCTACATATGATTATTTTTTTAATATTTTTGGAAAATTTTTATTAAAGGAAAGTATTAAAAATTTCCTTAAATTTTTTTTTTCCATTTTCCCTCTTCTTTGCGCGTGGGCTTGGCTCAGCCCATCTCCCTCCAGCCATGCGAGCAGCCCAGCCCGCCTCCATCATCTTCTTCCTCCTTCCTCTTGTACGCGCAAGAAACCCTAGCCGCCCACCAGTCAACGCGAGATGGAGGCGAGAGGGAGGCGGAGCAGGGGACGACCGAGAGGGATAGAGAGGGACGATCGAGACTGGGCGGAGCAAAGGACGGGCGAGAGGGAGAGGGACGGACGACCGAAACTCGTCAGTGCAGGGGATGACCGAGAGGGAGATGGAGGCGAGAGGGAGAGGGAGGGATGACCGAGAGGGAGGCGGAGCAGCCGAGAGGGAGAGGGAGACGGAGCAGCCGAGAGAGAGGGAGAGGGAGGCAGAACAGCCGAGAGGAAGAGTGACGGATGACCGAGGGGAGGCGAAGCAAGAGATCGAGCAGTCGAGAGAGAGGGAGAGGGAGGCGGAGCAGCCGAGCTGGGAGAGGGAGGCGAAGCAGAAGCGCAGAGGAGGAGAAGGCGGACGAAAGTGCAGAGGAGTAGAGAATTGCAGGTTTAGGGGCAAAAGAGGAATATTGAAAATGTATGAGGGTAAAATGGGAACTCCGTGGTAATCTTCATTAAATGGGCAAGTTGTATGCCGAGAATGCTAATTGCAAATGCACCCCCAGAGCCGCTTTGGCCCAAAGGCCTTTGGCCTAAATGCAACCCAAATACTGAACCAAACAGCATTATTTTGGCCAAATGGGCTTTCGGGGCCAAATGCCCATTCCGAAAGCCGAACCAAACGGACCCTTAATCTATATGAATGGCATATATATATATACTTGTAAACCTTTATTCCTAAAACTTTCTCTTCGGGAAGGTCCTAACAATTCCTTTGCTTATTTTGGATAGGAAAGTAAATAGCTTGTGTTGTCACCTAAATTTTAGAAACTAATTAGTCATTTATTTTTGCATGGAAGATTAGGGATCAACCTTGACCCTAACAAAAATAATTAAATTATATGTAAATTAGGAGCATTTTGTATATTAGGTAAGTCCATGTAGTTGCATTTAACTTAGGCCGGCAATAGATATGTTTGAAGCAAAAAGTTCCGAGTTTAGCCAGAATAATTGGAACAAGCCCATAAATTGGTAGTTTAACGAAAATTCTTGACTAAAAATTGGTCAATGAAAAATTGGGAAATAAACTCGAGTTGAAATTCACTAGACATGTCCACGGCAAAGGAAGGTTTTAGATGGGTGCGTATAATTGGGAAAGAAGTATTTAATAAAAGGTAATATCACATGTGGGGGCATATTCGGTCTTATGCTTTGAGCAATATATCTTTGTTTTAAAACAAGAAATAAGGCAAAAAGGATGGATATCTTTACCGAATATCGAGTCAGTATGAGGGCAAGCAATTGACTATTCTTTAAGCCATTCGTGAAGGAAGAATTCAGGTATGTGTGCGCGATTGTCAGTGAACATCAACAAAACAAGAAGGCAAGATTTTTTATATTATTCCATTTGATATTTCGGTGCCCAATTTTTTGTACACGAAGAGCATTGTCATAAGCCCAAGAAAAACAATTGGGGAGGGGGGGGAGGGGGAGGAGGGGTGGTGTCTTTTTCCCTCACTCAAACATGAAAACAAACGAGAAAAGAAAAGAGGGACGGACACATAAAAGTGCTTAAAAGGGAGCACGTCTTTGATAAGTGACGGCGATACGTAATGCCTCTGCCCCTGCTTTACATATTGGCTTAGGAGAGGGATGGCGATACGTAACGCCTCTATCCTTATGGCTTAGGAGAGGAACGGCGATACATAACGCCTCTAACCCTGCTTTGCGTGTTGCGACAAGGACCTGAAGCGAGAACCTTTCGAGGGTCGAGAAACATCTGAATGTTTGATTAAACCATTGATATGTTGAACCTTGTTATAAGACGAAATTGTGTGACATGGTATGGGACGTGTCGTAACAATTGGGCCTAATAATTGGGACCTTTGTGAGTATATGATGATTGATGTGCAATGTTTCAATTGTTAAAGATGTTTGCTGTATGTTTTTTGTACATGAACTGTGGAGTCTGGCCACCAAGAGTCTCTGACCCGAGAGAGTCTCAGACCCAGATAGTCTGACAGTTTCCAGATCTTGAATTGTTTGTTGTGTGTAGGTTACCCTTAGTTGAATTTCTTCCTAATCGGGGCTTAGGGGGTAAACTTTGAGACACTATCTCAACGCTTTGGGGTGTACGTTTTACAGGTCCCTAAATGGAGGAACGTCTCGTGCGTCATGGAGTTCCACAAGAGATGTTTTTTTGGAGCACGCCTTTTAGGGTGGACATGGAGCTTTGGCTGTAGATCCCATAATTTAGACAAACCCTTTTTAGTTTAGTCTCTTGCGTATAAACTCAGGGCTACTTATAAGATATGCTTTGTGTAATTTGGTCGAGTTGCTTTCCAATCCCAAATTTGTTTGTTGTTCAGGGATTATTTATTTCACTTCCACATGTGCATAATCGATTGGGTTGGCGACGCCTCCTGGGAACGTCGCAAGTTAGTCAACCACCAAACGATATGCGTGCGCTCGAGGTTCGGGGCGTGAGACATGTGTTCTAATTATAAACTAATCGGTGACTAGTATGTAGCTTACTATCACAAACCCATGTTCACATTAGTGCAAATCGAAAGCAATCGCAAATATTTTCCCAGTTGTGGAAAGCATTTGTCGCTCGCTTTCCTCCAGCATTCGATAGCATAGTTTGTTTATATTATCCATCTTTTTACTTGGGAATGAACAATTATCGGTCATCTCTTTCTTCTTGGCTTGATGTTCAGTCTTTGGTGTGGCGACTCCATCGCACATATGTGATGCATGCGGTGATCGAAGAGGCTTTGGAATAGGATCAATTTGCATGTAAACTTTCCTCACGTGTAGAAATGTAGCAAGAAATGCAAAATTAGCTCTAAATCAAAGATATGGACAAACCATTGACATCACGTTGAATTATTCATTGAAAATATTTTGGGATAACGTGCCCTTGTAGACAACATAAAATGAGAAAAAAAAATCTAAGAGTCGCCCTGATGGTTGAGTGGATTTTTTGTTTACAAATGAAGTAACAAAATAGACTCGTGTGTGAGTATAGAAGGGACAGGTGTTTCATTCCAATTGCCATCGTCTTTTTAAGTTTTCGCTTTAGTGTTACTTAGTCATTGGAGCAGATAAAATAATTGATGAGCATTGACTAAGTCGACTTCATCGTCATACAAAAATTAAGACATCTCACTTTTTTCAAGAAACAAATACTAGAAAAAGGGCACACTAAATTGAAAACCATATTGTTTACATTTACACCCATAAAATAAAGATGATAGAACAATCCGAATTATGGGTGCTACCTCTCTTTCTTTCTTGCTTTGCTCATCCGGTAGACACCTCGCATGCAATTAGGAATCACACCCAAAATCAAGAAAATAATACAAGCAAACAATTCTCCTTGATACAATCTTCTTGGCTATTAACAAGCTGGTAATTTTTTAATTGTCTTGCTTGACGATGACTAGTATTTTGATTAATTTTGATGACTTTGTCCATGAGTTATGTCTTATGTGTTGTTAAATTACTTCACTATTGACTAGCAATTGATTGTCTTGCCTGACCATGACCACTATTTTGATTTAACTTTGTTTTTATCGACAAAACTTAAGAGTTGCCAATTATAACTCATTACTTGGTTGTCAACATTGCAATTAACGAAATGCCAATTCTATAGGGTAGACCTAGGGACTAAGGAATATACAATTTTTTTATTTATGCCAAGTCCGAGAAAACTTCCTCCAATCAATCTCTTGATTGTTGAGTTATTTTCACCCTCCATGGCTTCATTTTCATATAGTAACTTCTGCTATAGTCCTGACAAGTTTTTAGCTGGTTGAAGATGAATTTATTGATTGAGTTTACATTGCTGTAACTTATTGAAATTCCCTTGGGAAGAAAATGCAAGAGAGCACATAATAAATCCCAAGAAAAGACATAAAACTTATCAGACGTGAATTAGATGAAGTTAAGAAATTTCTCTCACCAATTGAGGATTAAGAGGATGTCATGTCACTCACCACCACATTGACAAGTTTGCTCCCCAAGACTAGATGAATCTTTTTTGGAAAATGACAAAATTAATTTTTTGAATGTGGTATCTAAACTTTTACTACATATACAAACTAACCCATGAACATTAAGAAAATGGTCATCTTATCCTTCCACTAATTTAAATTCAAGGACCAAATCGAACATTTTCCTATAGTTCAAAAACTAGTTTGAATAAATACAAAAAATTCAGGAACTACATTAAAAAAATTAAAAATTTAATAGAATATATTGCACATTTGGCTAAAGTATAGGGATCACTTGTGTCATTTTCTCAATATTTTTATTCTACATTTCCCCAAATTTTTTGCACGCACCTCTCATATGTGAAGGACTTATAATCGGGTCATAACTGTGATGTGCAACTTTAGAAACATTTATGCATGTGCTATAATTATAATCTAATCAGTGACTAGTATATAGCTTACTATCAAAACCCCGTATTCACATTAGTGCAAATCGAAAGCAATCACAAATAGTTTCCCAGCTGTCGAAAGCATGGGTTGCCCGCCCTCTTCCAGCATTGAATCCCTTAGTTTGATTATATTTTCCATCTTTTTACTTGGGAATAAACAATTATTGGCCATCTCTTTCTTCTTGCTTGATGTGTAGTCTTCGGCGTGGTGACCCTATCACACATATGTCATGCATGCGGTAATCGAAGTGGCTTACGAACAAGATCAATTTGCATGCAAACTATACTTATGTATAGAAATGTAACAAAAGTGTTTGGGTAATGTAAAATCAATTCTAAATCAAAGATATTGACAAACCAATCACATCGCATTGAATTATTCATTGAAAATATTTTGGGATAACATGCCCTTATAGACAACATAAAATGAGAAAACATCCAAGAGTCGCCCGATGGTTGAGTGGATTTTTGGTTAAAAAATGAAGTTACAAAATAGACTTGTGTGAAAGTATACAAGGGACACGTTTTTCTTTCCCATTTCCATCGTCTTTCTGAGTTTTGGCTTTAGTGTTACTTGGTCGTTGGAGTAGATAGAATAATTGATGAACATTGACTAGGTCGACTTTCTCATGTACAAAAATTACGACGTCTCACTTTTTCAAGAAACAAATAGTAGAAAAAGGACGCACAAAATAGACAACCATATTGGTTATGTTTGCATCCAAATTATGGGTCCTACCTCTCTCTTTTTCTTGCTATGCTCATCCGGTAGACTTCTCGCATGCAATTAACAATCACACCAAGAATCTAGAAAAAAAAATAGAAGCAAACAATCCTCCTAGTAACAATCCTCTTTACTATTAACAAGCTCATAATTTTTTTATTGCCTTGCTTGACGATGAATACTATTTTGATTAATCTTTGTTTTTGCTGGATGCCGCACACCTGAGGCGAGAACCTTCGTGAGTTGTGGCGAGGATAACATATGGACTCAAGAGAAGGACGATGATACGTAATGCCTCTGCTCCTGCTTTACATATTGACTTAGGAGAGGGACGGTGATACGTAACGCCTCTACCCTTATGGCTTAGGAGAGGGACGATGATACATAACGCCTCTGACCCTGCTTTGCGTGTTGTGACAAGGACATGAGGCGAGAACTTTTCGAAGGTCGAGAAACATCTGAATGTTTGATTAAACCATTGATATGTTGAACCTTGTTATAAGACGAAATTGTGTGACATGGTATGGGACGTGTCGTAACAATTGGGCCTAATAATTGGGACCTTTGTGAGTATATGATGATTGATGTGCAGTGTTTCAATTGTTAAAGATGTTTGTTGTATGTTTTTTGTACATGAACTGTGGAGTCTGGCCACCAAGAGTCTCTGACCCGAGAGAGTCTCAGACCCAGATAGTCTGACAGTTTCCAGATCTTGAATTGTTTGTTGTGTGTAGGTTACCCTTAGGTGAATTTCTTCCTAATCGGGGCTTAGGGGGTAAACTTTGAGACACTGTCTCAACCCTTTGGGGTGTACGTTTTACAGGTCCCTAAACGGAGGAGCGTCTCGTGCGTCGTGGAGTTCCACAAGAGATGTTTTTTTGGAGCACGCCTTTTAGGGTGGACATGGAGCTTTGGCTGTAGATCCCATAATTTAGACAAACCCTTTTTAGTTTAGTCTCTTGCGTATAAACTCAGGGCTACTTATAAGATATGCTTTGTGTAATTTGGTCGAGTTGCTTTCCTATCCCAAATTTGTTTGTTGTTCAAGGATTCTTTATTTCACTTCCACATGTGCATAATCGATTGGGCATTGACTAATAAAATAATTGATGAGCATTGACTAAGTCGACTTTCTCACCATACAGAAATTACCACTTCTCACTTTTTCAAGAAACAAAGAGTAGAGAAACGACGCACAAAATTGACAGCCATATTGGTTACGTTTACATCCAAAAAATAAAAATGATATAAGAATCCCGATTATGGGTCCTACCACTCTCTATTTCTTGCTTTTCTCATTTGGTAGACACCTCGCATGCTGTTAAGAATCAAACCTATAATATGGAAAAATAATAGAAGCAAACAATCCTCCAAATTACAATCCCCGTTGCTAAATTTTGTTGACTTTGTCCACAAGTTATGTGTTGTGCATTGTTAATTTACTTCACTATTGGCTAGCAGTTGATTGTCTTGCTTGACCATGACACTATTTTAATTTAACTTAATTTAACTTAATTGATGCTAAGTCCAAGAAAACTTCCTTTATTCAATCTCTTGATTGATGAGTTATTTTCACCGTCTATGGCTTCACCTTCATTTAATAACTTCTGCAATAGTCCTACAAGTTTTTAGCTGGTTGAAGATGAATTTATTCACTGAGTTTTACATTGCTATAATTTATTGAAATTCCCTTGCGAAGAAAATGCAAGAGAGCACATGATAAATCCCAAGAAAATACACAAAAGTTATCAATCATGCATTGGATGAAGTCAATGAATTTCTCTCGCCAATTGACGACTAAAAGGATGTCCTATCACTAACCACCACTTAGACTAGTTTGCTCCCGTAGACTACAAAAATAATTTTTGGAAATTGCTTAATATGGTATCTACACTTTAACTACATATACAAACTAACCCATGAACATTACTAAAATGGTCATGTTATCCTTCAATTAGTTTAAATTCAAGGACGAAATTGAACATTTTCCTATAGTTCAAAAAGTGGAGTTAATAAATACCAAATTTCGGGAACTATACTAAAAAAATTAAAAGTTCTTAGAATGTAATGCACATTTGGCTAAAGTTTAGGGATCACTCATGTCATTTTCTCCATATTTTTATTCTACATTTCCTCAAATGTTTTGCACGCACCTCCCATATGTGAGGGATTTAGAATATGGTCTTAAGTGTGATGTGTAATTTTGGAAACATTTGTACAAGCGTTCTGATTATAAACTAATCGGTGACTAGTATGTAGCTTATTATCACAACCTCATGTTCACATTAGTGCAAATCAAAAGCACTCACAAATATTTTCCCAGTTGTCGAAAGCATGTGTTGCCTGCCCTCTTCCAGCATTCGATACCTTAGTTTGTCTATATTATTCGTCTTTTTACTTGGGAATGAACTATTATCGGTCATCTCTTTCTTCTTGGCTTACTGTTCAGTCTTCGGCGTGGCAACTCTATCGCACTTATGTGATGCATGCGATGATCGAAAAGGCTTAGGAAAATGATAAATTTGCTTGCAAACTTTCCTCACGTGTAGAAATGTGACAAGAAATGCAAAATCAGCTCTAAATGAAAGATACCGGAAAACCATTCACATCACATGGAATTATTCATTGAAAATGTTTTGGCATAACGTGCCATTGTAGACAACAAACAATGAGAAAAAAATCCAAGATTCGACTAGATGGATGAGTGTATTTTTGTTTACAAATGAAGTTACAAAATAGACTTGGGCGTCAATAGACACGGGACGCGTGTTTCATTCCAATTGACATCGTCTTTTTGAGTTTTGGCTTTAGTGTTACTTAGTCATTGGAATAGACAGAGTAATTGATGAGCATTGACTAAGTCGGCTTTTTCATCGTACGAAAATGACGACTTCTCACTTTTTTAAGAAACAAATAGTAGAAAAAGGATGCACAAACTTGACAACAATATTGGTTACGTTTACATCCAAAAAATAGAAATGACAGAACAATCCCAATTATGGGTCCTACCACTCTCTTTTTCTTGCTTTTCTCATTCAGTAGACATCTCGCATGCTCTTAAGAATCAAACCTAGAATATGGAAAAATAATAGAAGCAAACAATCCTCCAAGTTACAATCCCCGTTGCTATTAACAAGCTGGTAAATTTTTTTTTTCTTGCTTGATGATGAATAGTATTTTGATCATGCTTACTTTATGTCAATCCAGCTCGCCATGAATGACTTTCTTGGTGAAATTATTCTAAATTTTGTTGGCTTTGTCCACAAGCTCTGTGTTGTGCATAGTTAATTTACTTCACTATTGGCTAGGAGTTGATTGTCTTGCTTGACCATGACACTATTTTAATTTAACTTAGTTTTTCATCAACGGGGCTTTAAACTTGCAGAAAATAACTCAACACTTGGTTGTCAGCATTGCAATTAAAGAAATATCAATCATGGAGGGTAGACCTAGGGAAAAAGGAATACTTTTTTAATTGATGCTATGTCCAAGAAAACTTCCTTTATTCAATCTCTTGATTGATGAGTTATTTTCACCGTCTATGGCTTCACCTTCATTTAATAACTTCTGCAATAGTCCTGACAAGTTTTTAGCTGGTTGAAGATGAATTTATTCACTGAGTTTTACATTGCTATAATTTATTGAAATTCCCTTGCGAAGAAAATGCAAGAGAGCACATGATAAATCCCAAGAAAATACACAAAAGTTATCAATCATGCATTGGATGAAGTCAATAAATTTCTCTCGCCAATTGACGACTAAAAGGATGTCCTATCACTAACCACCACTTAGACTAGTTTGCTCCCGTAGACTAAAAAAATAATTTTTGGAAATTGCTTAATATGGTATCTAAGCTTTAACTACATATACAAACTAACCCATGAACATTAATAAAATGGTCATGTTATCCTTCAATTAGTTTAAATTCATGGACGAAATTGAACATTTTCCTATAGTTCAAAAGGGGGAGTTAATAAATACCAAATTTCGGGAACTATACTAAAAAAATTAAAAGTTCTTAGAATGTATTGAACATTTGGCTAAAGTTTAGAGATCACTCGGGTCATTTTCTCCATATTTTTATTCTACATTTCCTCAAATGTTTTGCACGCACCTCCCATATGTGGGGGATTTAGAATATGGTCTTAAGTGTGATGTATAATTTTGGAAACATTTGTACAAGCGTTCTGATTATAAACTAATCGGTGACTAGTATGTAGCTTACTATCACAACCCCATGTTCACATTAGTGCAAATCAAAAACAATCACAAATATTTCCCCAGTTGTCGAAAGCATGTGTTGCCTGCCCTCTTCCAACATTCGATACCTTAGTTTGTTTATATTATTCGTCTTTTTACTTGGAAATGAACAATTATCGATCATCTCTTTCTTCTTGGCTTACTGTTCAGTCTTCGGCGTGGCAACTCTATCGCACATATGCGATGCATGCGATGATCGAAGAGGCTTAGGAAAATGATAAATTTGCTTGCAAACTTTCCTCACGTGTAGAAATGTAACAAGAAATGCAAAATCAACTCTAAATGAAAGATACCGAAAAATCATTCACATCGCATGGAATTATTCATTGAAAATGTTTTGGCATAAGTGCCATTGTAGACAACAAACAATGAGAAAATAAATCCAAGAGTCGACTAGATGGATGAGTGTATTTTTGTTTACAAATGAAGTTACAAAATAGACTTGGGCGTCAGTAGACACGGGACGCGTGTTTCATTCGAATTGACATCGTCTTTTTGAGTTTTGGCTTTAGTGTTACTTAGTCATTGGAATAGACAGAGTAATTGATGAGCATTGACTAAGTCGGTTTTTTCATTGTACAAAAATTACGACTTCCCACTTTTTCAAGAAACAAATAGTAGAAAAAGGATGCACAAACTTGACAACAATATTGGTTACGTTTACATCCAAAAAATAGAAATGATAGAACAATCCCAATTATGGGTCCTACCACTCTCTTTTTCTTGCTTTTCTCATTCAGTAGACATCTCGCATGCTGTTAAGAATCAAACCTAGAATATGGAAAAATAATAGAAGCAAACAATCCTCCAAGTTACAATCCCCGTTGCTATTAACAAGCTGGTAATTTTTTTTTATTTTCTTGCTTGATGATGAATATTATTTTGATTATGCTTACTTTATGTCAATCCAGCTTGCCATGAATGACTTTCTTGATGAAATTATTCTAAATTTTGTTGGCTTTGTCCACAAGTTATGTGTTGTGCATTGTTAATTTACTTCACTATTGGCTAGGAGTTGATTGTCTTGCTTGACCATGACACTATTTTAATTTAACTTAGTTTTTCATCAACGGGGCTTTAAACTTGCAGAAAATAACACAACACTTGGTTGTCAACATTGCAATTAAAGAAATATCAATCATGGAGGGTAGACCTAGGGAAAAAGGAATACTTTTTTTTAATTGATGCTAAGTCCAAGAAAACTTCCTTTATTCAATCTCTTGATTGATGAGTTATTTTCACCGTCTATGGCTTCACCTTCATTTAATAAGTTCTGCAATAATCCTGACAAGTTTTTAGCTGGTTGAAGATGAATTTATTCATTGAGTTTTACATTGCTATAATTTATTGAAATTCCCTTGCGAAGAAAATGCAAGAGAGCACATGATAAATCCCAATAAAATACACAAAAGTTATCAATCATGCATTGGATGAAGTCAATAAATTTCTCTCGCCAATTGAGGACTAAAAGCATGTCCTATCACTAACCACCACTTAGACTAGTTTCCTCCCATAGACTACAAAAATAATTTTTGGAAATTGCTTAATATGGTATCTAAGCTTTAACTACATATACAAACTAACCCATGAACATTAATAAAATGGTCATGTTATCCTTCAATTAGTTTAAATTCAAGGACGAAATTGAACATTTTCCTATAGTTCAAAAGGAGGAGTTAATAAAAACCAAAATTTCGGGAACTATACTAAAAAAATTAAAAGTTCTTAGAATGTATTGCACATTTGGCTAAAGTTTAGAGATCACTCGTGTCATTTTCTCCATATTTTTATTCTACATTTCCTCAAATGTTTTGCACCACCTCCCATATGTGAGGGATTTAGAATATGGTCTTAAGTGTGATGTCTAATTTTGGAAACATTTGTACAAGCATTCTGATTATAAACTAATCGGTGACTAGTATGTAGCTTACTATCACAACCCCATGTTCACATTAGTGCAAATCAAAAGCAATCACAAATATTTCCCTAGTTGTCGAAAGCATGTGTCCCCTGCCCTCTTCCAGCATTCGATACCTTAGTTTGTTTATATTATTCGTCTTTTTACTTGGAAATGAACAATTATCGATCATCTCTTTCTTCTTGGCTTACTGTTCAGTCTTCAGTGTGGCAACTCTATCGCACATATGTGATGCATGCGATGATCGAAGAGGCTTAGGAAAATGATAAATTTGCTTGCAAACTTTCCTCACGTGTAGAAATGTAACAAGAAATGCAAAATCAACTCTAAATGAAAGATACCGAAAAACCATTCACATCGCATGGAATTATTCATTGAAAATGTTTTGGCATAACGTGCCATTGTAGACAACAAACAATGAGAAAAAATCCAAGAGTCGACTAGATGGATGAGTGGATTTTTGTTTACAAATGAAGTTACAAAATAGACTTGGGCATCAATAGACACGGGACGCGTGTTTCATTCCAATTGACATCGTCTTTTTGAGTTTTGGCTTTAGTGTTACTTAGTCATTGGAATAGACAGAGTAATTGATGAGCATTGACTAAGTCGGCTTTTTCATCGTACGAAAATAGTAGAAAAAGGATGCACAAACCTGACAACAATATTGGTTACGTTTACGTCCAAAAAATAGAAATGATAGAACAACCCCAATTATGGGTCCTACCACTCTCTTTTTCTTGCTTTTCTCATTCAGTAGACATCTCGCATGCTGTTAAGAATCAAACCTAGAATATGGAAAAATAATAGAAGCAAACAATCCTCCAAGTTACAATCCCCGTTGCTAATAACAAGCTGGTAATTTTTTTTTATTTTCTTGCTTGATGATGAATATTATTTTGATTATGCTTACTTTATGTCAATCCAGCTCGCTATGAATGACTTTCTTGATGAAATTATTCTAAATTTTGTTGGCTTTGTCCACAAGTTCTGTGTTGTGCATTGTTAATTTACTTCACTATTGGCTAGGAGTTGATTGTCTTGCTTGACCATGACACTATTTTAATTTAACTTAGTTTTTCATCAACGGTGCTTTAAACTTGGAGAAAATAACTCAACACTTGGTTGTCAACATTGCAATTAAAGAAATATCAATCATGGAGGGTAGACCTAGGGAAAAAGGAATACTTTTTTTTAATTGATGCTAAGTCCAAGAAAACTTCCTTCATTCAATCTCTTGATTGATGAGTTATTTTCACCGTATATGGCTTCACCTTCATTTAATAACTTCTGCAATAGTCCTGGCAAGTTTTTAGCTGTTTGAAGATGAATTTATTCATTGAGTTTTACATTGCTATAATTTATTGAAATTCCCTTGCGAAGAAAATGCAAGAGAGCACATGATAAATCCCAAGAAAATACACAAAAGTTATCAATCATGCATTGGATGAAGTCAATAAATTTCTCTCGCCAATTGAGGACTAAAATGATGTCCTATCACCGACCACCACTTTGACTAGTTTGCTCTAGTAGACTACACGAATCTTTTTTGGATAATGAGAAAAATAATTTTTGGAAATTGCTTATAATGATATCTAAGCTTTAACTACATATACAAACTAACCCATGAACATTAATAAAATGGTTGTGTTATCCTTCAATTAATTTAAATTCGAGGACAAAATTGAAATTTTCTTATAGTTCAAAAAGTTGAGTTAATAAATACCAAATTTCAGGAACTATACTAAAGAAATTAAATGTTCTTAGAATGTATTGCACATTTGGCTAAAGTTTAGGGATCACTCGTGTCATTTTCTCCATATTTTTATTCTACATTTCCCCAAATGTTTTGCATGCACTACCCATATGTGAGGGATTTAGAATCTCGTCTTAAGTGTGATGTGTATTTTTCGAAACATTTGTTCAAGTGTTGTAATTATAAACTAATCGGTGAATAGTATATAGTTTACTATCACAACCCCATGTTCACATTAGTCCAAATCCAAAGCAATCGCAAAAATTTTCCCAGTTGTGGAACACATGTGTCGCTCGCCCTCCTCCAGCATTCAATACCTTAGTTTGTTTATATTATCCATCTTTTTACTTAGGAATGAACAATTGTAGGTCATCTCTTTCTTCTTGGCTTAATGTTCAGTCTTCGGCATGGTGACCTTGTCACACATATGCGATGCATGTGGTGATCGAAGAGGCTTAGGAACAGGATCAATTTGCATGCAAGCTTTCCTCACGTGTAGTAATGTAAAAAGAAATGTAAAATCAATTATAAATCGAAGATATCAACAAACCATTCAAATCGCATTGAATTATTCATTGAAAATATTTTGGGATAACTTGCCCTCATAGACAACAAAAACTGAGAAAAAAAAATCAAAGAGTCGGCCCGATGGATGAGTAGATTTTTGTTAACAAATTAAGTTACAAAATAGACTTGGGCATCAGTATACAAGGGAAGTGTGTTTCATTCCAAATGGCATCGTCTTTTTGAGTTTTGGCTTTAGTGTTACTTAGTCGTCGGAATAGACAGAATAATTGATGAGTATTAACTAAGTCAACTTTCTCATCGTAGAAAAGTTACGACTTCTCACTTTTTCAAGAAACAAATAGTGGAAAAAGGACGCACTAACTTGACAACAACATTGGTTACATTTACATCCAAAAAGTAAAAATGATAGAACAATCCCAATTGTGGGTCCTACCACTCTCTTTTTCTTGCTTTTCTCATTCGGTAGACATCTCGCATGCTGTTAAGAATCAAACCAAGAATCTAGAAAATTAATACAAGCAAACAATCCTCCAAGTTACAATCCTGTTGCTATTAACAAGCTGGTGATTTTTTTTATTTTGTTGCTTGACAATGAATAGTATTTTGATTATGCTTAGTTTATGTCGATCCAGCTCTCCGTCAATGACTTTGTTGATGAAATTCTTCTAAATTTTTGATGACTTTGTCCATGAGTTCTGTGTTTTACGTTGTTAATTTACTTCACTATTCACTAGCAGTTGATTGTCCCGCTTGTCCATGACCACTATTTTGATTTAACTTAGTTTTTCCTCGACAAGGCTTAATACTTGCGAATGATAACTCATCACTTGGTCGTCACCGTTGTAATTAAAGAAATGTCAATCCAACAGGGTAGACCTAGGGACTAAGGAATCTACTTTTTTTTTATTGATGCTAAGTCAGAGAAAACTTCCTTTAATCAACCTCTTGTTTGATGAGTTATTTTCAACGTCTATGGCTTCATCTTCATTTAATTACTTCTACTATAGTCCTGACCCATTTTTAGCTACTAGAAGATGAATTTATTGACCGAGTTAACATAGCTACAATTTATTGAAATTCCCTTGGGAAGGAAATGCAAGAGAGCACATAATAAACCTCAAGAAAACATATAAAACTTATCAAACGTGACTTAGATGAAGTCAGGAAATTTCTCTCACCAATTGAGGACTAAAAGGATGTCCCATCACTGACCACCACTTTGACTAGTTTGCTCCCAAAGACAACACGAATCTTTTTTGGATAATGGCAAAAATAATTTTCGGAAATTGCTTAATATGGTATGTAAACTATAACTGCATATACAATATAACCCATGAACATTATGAAAATGGTCATGTAATTGTTGTATTAATTTAAATTCAAGGACCAAATTCAACATTTTCCTCTAGTTCAAAAACTAGGGTTGATAAATACAAAATTTTGGGAACTATATTAAAGAAATTAATAGTTCTCAGAATATATTGCACATTTGTCTAAAGTTTAGTAATCACCTGTGTCATTTTCTCAATAATTTTATTCCACGTTTCACCGAACTTTTTGCGGGTAATTCCCATATGTGAAGGATTTAGAATTTGGTCATAAGTGTGATGTGTAATTTTGGAAACATTTGTGCATGTGTTCTAATTATAATATAATAGGCGACTAGTATATAGCTTAATGTCAAAACCCTGTATTCACATTAGTGCAAATGGAAAGCAATCAAAAGTATTTTCCCAACTGTCGAAAGCGTTTGTCGCCTGCCCTCCTCTAGCATTCACTCCCTTAGTTTGTTTATATTATCCATCTTTTTACTTGGGAATGAACAATTATCGGCCATCTCTTTCTTCTTGCTTGATGTTTAGTCTTCGGCATGGTGACCCTATCACACATATGCGATGCATGCGGTGATCGAAGAGGCTTAGGAACAGAATCAATTTGCATGCTAACTTTCCTCACGTGTAGTAATGTAACAAGAAATGTAAAATCAGTTCTAAATCAATGATACTGACAAACCATGCACATCGCATTGAATTATTCATTGAAAATATTTTGGGATAACTCGCCCTTATACACAACATAGAATGATAAAAAAAAATCCAAGAGTCGCACGATGGTTGAGTGGATTTTTTATTTACAAATGAAGTTACAAAATAGACTTGTGCGTGAGTATACAAGGGACGCGTGGTTCATTCCAATTACCATCGTCTTTTTGAGTTTTGGCTTTAGTTTTACTTGGTCGTTGGAGTAAATGGAATAATTAAGCAGCATTGACTATGTCGACTTTTTCATCGTACAAAAATTCCGACTTCTCACTTTTTCTGGAAACAAGTAGTAGAAAATGGATGCACAAAATTGACAACCTTATCGGTTACGTTTACATCCAAAAAATAAAAATGATTGAACAATCCGAATTGTGGGTCCTACCACTCTCTTTTTCTTGCTTTTCTCTTCCGGTAGACATCTCGCATGCTGTTATGAATCACACCTAGAATCTAGAAAAATAAAACAAGCAAACAATCATCCAAGTTACAATCCTCTTTACTTTTAACAAGCTGGTAATATTTTTTTTTCATTTTCTTGCATGAGTATGAATAGTACTTTGATTATGCTTTGTTTTTGTCGATCGAGCTTTGCATCAATGACTTTGTTGACAGTATTCTTGTAAATTTTGATGACTTTGTCCATGAGTTCTGTGTTTTGCGTTGTTAAATTACTTCACTATTCACTAGCAGTTGATTGTCCCACTTGTCCATGACCACTATTTTGATTTAACTTAGTTTTTCCTCGACAAGGCTTAATACTTGCGAATGATAACTCATCACTTGGTCGTCACCGTTGTAATTAAAGAAATGTCAATCCAACAGGGTAGACCTAGGGACTAAGGAATCTACTATCTTTTTATTGATGCTAAGTTAGAGAAAACTTCCTTTAATCAACCTCTTGTTGAATTTATTTTCAACGTCTATGGCTTCATCTTCATTTCATTACTTCTACTATAGTCTTGACCCGTTTTTAGCTACTAGAAGATGAATTTATTGACCGAGTTAACATAGCTACAATTTATTGAAATTCCCTTGGGAAGGAAATGCAAGAGAGCACATAATAAACCTCAAGAAAACATATAAAACTTATCAAACGTGACTTAGATGAAGTCAGGAAATTTCTCTCACCAATTGACGACTAAAAGGATGTCTCATCACTGACCACCACTTTGACTTGTTTGCTCCCAAAGACTACACGAATCTTTTTTGGATAATGGCAAAAATAATTTTCAGAAATTGCTTAATATGGTATGTAAACTATAACTACATATACAATTTAACCCATGAACATTATGAAAATGGTCATGTAACCGTTGTATTAATTTAAATTCAAGGACCAAATTCAACATTTTCCTCTAGTTCAAAACCTAGGGTTGATAAATGCAAAATTTTGTGAACTATATTAAAGAAATTAAAAGTTCTCAGAATATATTGCACATTTGGCTAAAGTTTAGTAATCGCCTGTGTCATTTTCTCAATAATTTTATTCCACGTTTCTCCGAACTTTTTGCGGGCACTTCCCATATGTGAAGGATTTTGAATTTTGTCATAAGTGTGATGTGTAATTTTGGAAACATTTGTGCATGTGTTCTAATTATAATATAATTGGTGACTAGTATATAGCTTAATGTCAAAACCCTGTATTCACATTAGTGCAAATCGAAAGCAATCAAAAGTATTTTCCCAACTGTCGGAAGCGTTTGTCGCCCGCCCTCCTCTAGCATTCACTCCCTTAGTTTGTTTATATTATCCATCTTTTTACTTGGAATGAACAATAATCGGCCATCTCTTTTTTCTTGCTTGATGTTTAGTCTTCGGCATAGTGACCCTATCACACATATGCGATGCATGCGGTGATCGAAGAGGCTTAGGAACAGGGTCAATTTGCATGCTAACTTTCCTCACGTGTAGTAATGTAACAAGAAATGTAAAATCAGTTCTAAATCAAAGATACCGACAAACCATGCACATCGCATTGAATTATTCATTGAAAATATTTTGGGATAACTTGCCTGTATACACAACATAGAATGAGAAAAAAAATCCAAGAGTCGCATTATGGTTGAGTGGATTTTTTATTTACAAATGAAGTTACAAAATAGACTTGTGCGTGAGTATACAAGGGACGTGTGGTTCATTGCAATTGCCATCGTCTTTTTGAGTTTTGGCTTTAGTTTTACTTGGTCATTGGAGTAAATGGAATAATTAAGCAGCATTGACTACGTCGACTTTCTCATCGTACAAAAATTCCGACTTCTCACTTTTTCTGGAAACAAGTAGTAGAAAATGGATGCACAAAATTGACAACCTTATCGGTTACGTTTACATCCAAAAAATAAAAATGATTGAACAATCCGAATTGTGGGTCCTACCACTCTCTTTTTCTTGCTTTTCTCTTCCGGTAGATATCTCGCAAGCTGTTATGAATCACACCTAGAATCTAGGAAAATAATACAAGCAAACAATCCTCCAAGTTACAATCCTCTTTACTTTTAACAAGCTGGTAATTTTTTTGATTTTCTTGCTTGAGTATGAATAGTACTTTGATTATGCTTTGTTTTTGTCGATCGAGCTTTGCATCAATGACTTTCTTGAAGGTATTCCTGTAAATTTTGATGACTTTGTCCATGAAATCTGTGTTTTGCGTTGTTAATTTACTTCACTATTGACTAGTAGTTGATTGTCTTGCTTGACCATGACCACTATTTTGATTTAACTTAGTTTTTCGTCGATGGGGCTTAATACTTGCAGATAATAACTCATCACTTGGTCGTTAGCGTTGTAATTAGAGAAATGTCAATCCAACAGGGTAGACCTAGGGCAAAGGAATCTATTAATTTTTTATTGATGTGAAGTCAGAGAAAAAATCGTTTTATTAATCTCTTGATTGATGAGTTATTTTCACCATCTATGGCTTGATATTCATTTAATTGCTTCTAATATAGTCCTGACCAGTTTTAGCTGGTAGAAGATGAATTTATTGACCGAGTTAACATATACAATTTATTGAAATTTCCTTGGGAAGGAAATGCAAGAGAGCACATAATAAATCTCAAGAAAAGTCATAAAACTTATCAAACGTGACTTAGATGAAGTCAAGAAATTTCTCTCACCAATTGAGGACTAAAATGATGTCCCATCACTAACCACCACTTTGACTAGTTTGCTCCCAAAGACTACACGAATCTTTTTTGGATAATGGCAAAAATAATTTTTGGAATTTTCTCAATATGGTATGTAAACTATATCTACATATACAAAATAACCCATGATTATTAAGAAAATGGTCATGTAATCCTTGTATTAATTTAAATTCAAGGTCCAAATTGAACATTTTCCTCTAGTTCAAAAACTAGAGTTAATAAATACCAAATTTCAGGTGCTATATAAAAGAAATTAAAAGTTCTTGGATGTTATTGCACATTTGACTAAAGTTTAGGGATCACTTGTGTCATTTTGTCAATAATTTTATTCTACACGCCCCCAAACTTTTTGCACGCACTTCCCATATGTGAAGGATTTAGAATTTGGTCATAAGTGTGATGTGTAATTTTGGAAACATTTGTACATGTGTTCTAATTATAATCTAATGGTGACTAGTATATTGCTCACTCTTAAAACCCTGTGTTCGCATTAGTGAAAATTGAAAGCAATCACAAATATTTTCCCAGCTGTCGAAAGCATGTGTCGCCTGCCCTCCTCCAACATTGGATCCCTTAGTTTGCTTATATTATCCATCCTTTTACTTCGGAATAAACAATTATCGGCCATCCCTTTCTTCTTGCTTGACGTCCACTCTTCGGTGTGGTGACCCTATTGCACTTATGTGATGCATGTGGTGATCGAAGAGGCTTAAGAACATGATCAATTTGCATGCAAACTTTCCTTATGTGTTAATGCAAAATTAGTTCTGCGTGAAAGATGCCGATAGACCATTTATATCGCATTGAATTATTCATTGAAAATATTTTGGGATAACGTGCCTTTATAGACAACATAAATTGAGAAAATAATCCAAGAGTCACGCCGATAGTTGTGTGTTTTTTTTGTTTACAAGTGAAGTTACAAAATACACTTGTGTGTGAGTATATAAGGGACACGTGTTTCATTCCAATTGCCATCGTCTTTTTTAGTTTTGGCTTTAATGTTACTTTGGTCATTGGAGTAGATTGAATAATTGATGAGCATTGACTAAGTCGACTTTCTCATTGTACCAAAATTACGAGTTCTCACTTTTGCAATAAACAAATAGTAGAAAAAGGATGCACAAAATTGACAACCATATTGGCTACGTTTGCATCCAAAAAATAAAAATGATAGAACGATCTGAGTTATGGGTCCTACCTCTATCTTTTTCTTGCTTTACTCATCCGGTAGACATCTCGCATGCTGTTAGGAATCACTCCTAGAATCTAGAAAAATAGTTCCAGCAAACAATCCTCCTAGCTATAATCCTCTTTGCTATAAATAAGTTGGTAATTTTTGTATTGTCTTCCTTGATGATAAATAGTATTTTGATTAAGCTTTGTTTTTGTCGATCGAGCTCTCCATCAATGACTTTGTTGATGAACTTCTTCTAAATTTTGATGACTTTGTCCACAAGTTATGTGTTGTGTGTTGTTAATTTACTTCACTATTGACTAGCTGTCACGCCTCGAATCTTGAGTGTGCACACATCCCACAGTGGTCCACTAAAATGCGACTTTCCTAGGTGGCTTTGCTGAGAAAATCTTCTATGCACATGCAAAAGCGTAATAAAGAATCCCCAGACAACAAACAAACTTGGGATAAGAAAGCAGGACAACCAAATTACATGAAGCATATCTTATAAACTACCCCGGGTTCATACACAAGAGACTAAATCAAAAAGGGTTTATGTAAACTTCGAGATCTACAGCCAAAGCTCCGTATCCACTACAAAAGGCGTGCTCCAAAAACCATCTCCCACAGAACTTCAAAATGCACGAGACGTACCTCCATCTAGGGACTTGCAAAATGTACACCCCAAAGGGCTGAGACAATGTCTCAAAAAGTTTACCTCTTAAGCCCCGATTAGGAAGCAATTCACCTAAGGGTAACCTATTCACAACAAACAAATCAGGGTCTAGAAACTACCAGATTGTTTGGGTCTGGAACTGTCAAACTCTTTGGGTCTAAGACTCTATGGCGTCTGAGACTTTACGGAGTCTGGTGCCATTTAGACTCCACAGTTCATGTACAAAAGCATACATCAAATATCTTTAACAACTAGAACACTTCACTTCAATCATCATATAATCACAAAGGTCCCAATTATAAGGCCAAATCATTATGACATGTCACATACCATGTCACACAATTTTGTCCCATAATAAGGCGCATCTATCAATAGTTCAATCCATTATTCAAATGTTTCTCGACCCGCGAAAAGTTCTCACCTTAGGTTCTTGCCACAACCCGCGAAGATTTACGCCTCAGGTATGTGACGGTCATTTCTCGACCCGCGTAAACACGCCTTAGGTCCTTACCACAACCTGTGAAGATTCTCGCCTCAGGTATGTGATGGTCTGCCTCGTCAAGCTTAACTAACCCCCACGAAAAGTTCTCGCCTCAGGGTGGTCTGTGTAACAAAGCCTCAAGCTTAGTTCTTACCCCACGAAAGGTTTTCGCCTCAGGGTGGTCTGCGTAACAATGCCAATCATCACACAATCACATATAATCATATATCACACACCATCCAACCAACATTAAGGAGGTCGAACATTCAACCTTGCTGCACATGTCCCATACCGTGCCAACGTGGCTAAACGTAAAACCACCCTAACTAGCTAAACCAAGTCATTCGTATGTCTCCAAGTTTAAAACTAGAAACATAATCAAACGATTTTGTAAAATCTTCAAATTTGAATATGTCATAAAGGATACA
This sequence comes from Melaleuca alternifolia, assembly GCA_019926035.1. NCBI lineage: Eukaryota > Viridiplantae > Streptophyta > Magnoliopsida > Myrtales > Myrtaceae > Melaleuca > Melaleuca alternifolia. The sequence goes on from JAGKPW010003068.1 coordinate 115,592, forward strand.
TAATTTTTTTTTCATGAAGACGGCTTGCTCCAAATCCTTTTGTAAATAGAGCAGTAAATCACTCAAACTGCTACAAAAACTACATCCAATTTCAGAAATCACGTTCTCAAAAACGAGCTTGGTTCGAAATATAAAACTCATTCCGTTTGATCTGAAATTTGACTATGTTATACTAAAAGATGTCATAAACAACTTTTGTGAAGGAACTGTTTCGTAATTCAAACTCCAAGAGTCAATAAAAATCTATTGAACTCCAAAAGGTCACAAGTTCCTGCGAAAACAGAGGTTCTGTTTTGTTCAAAACAAAGCTGACTATTACAATTTTAAAACCATAAAATCTTCGGTAAAATATATGTCATAGCTGAAGATGTATAAAACACTTTTAATGAAGGAACCGACTTCATAATCTCAGCACATCTCGATCCACAAAATAAATCAACAGCGATGGTTCAGTAAACATATTCTAGAGAAATCCTCTAAACTGAACAAACCACTATCACTTATGCTAATCCAGTCTAACACTCATCTTATCAAGTTTATTAACACTCATTTAACCCCTTAAGTGTAATCGCATCCTAAGAAAGAGTTGGGAAGTAAATTAACCTGGTCAACAAGCCAACAAGTCCACGATGACGACGACGACGCAAAGGCGACTAAAACTCAAGGCTACGTCGATTCCCAAAGAAGCTTGGAAGATGATGAAAAAGCCTTATAAGTCGCTTCCTAAGTTGCTAGTTTGAGAGCTACGTATCTTAGTTGGAGGAGTGGAGGTGAAAAATATCTAGAAGAGACTAAAGAAAATGAAGCTATAAGATCCAACATTCAGTTGGCAAAAAGGGAACAAGAAGCCTTCAAAGTCAACACAAAATACCCAAAACACTTGAGTGCATGCCCCACAAGTCTTCAGCTCTTATCTAGTAGCCATTTCCCCTCCCAATGTTCTCCAACAAACCAAGGATGAAGGCTGTAATGCAACAGCCCCTTATACCTACGAATTTACAGCAATTCACCTTAAGTTACATTTAAATCATCATCAATTCAAATTAGGCTTGAATCTTTTCCACAAAATTCCCATCTTGAATTAATTCTTCCAAAAGATGAATCGATGCCCTAAAAATAAATTGTGACACGCTAGACTATTCAATTCTCGAATCCAAATTCAATTTTGTGGTTAAAATCAACCAAACACGATTCTAGTCCAATCCAACTTACCGGGTAGCTTTTATAGATTATATCCCTTAACAACTTCACCTGGTAGGTTGTTAACTCGTGAGTAATCAGCTCCCACAAAAGGACCATAGGCGTGTCAGTGAAAGGCCTATTTATTTTACTTCAGACGGGGTTCGAAAATCAGGATGTCACAACTCTTCCTCTCTTATAAAAACTTCATCCTCGAAATTGAAACCATTACTCTTCTTCTTCAAACAGGTGGGGGTAACATTGTCTCATCGATTCTTCACTTTCCCAAGTAGCTTTTTCTGTCATGTGGTGTTGCCAATCTACCTTGACTAAAGAGATCTTCTTGGTATGCAACACTTGCTCCTTTCGATCCACAATCTAAACTGGTCTTTCCACATATGACACTCTGTCGTCCACGTCTAACTCTTCAAAATTCAGCACATGAGTCGAGTCGGGTTCATACTTCTTCAACATCGACACGTGAAAGACATCATGTACTTGTACTAGTCTCGGCGGCATTGCCAGATGATATGCTAAAGTCCCTATCCTCTCTTGAATCCCAAAGGGACCAACATACGTTGGACTTAACTTCCCTTTCTTGCTAAAGCGTGAAGTACCCTTCATCGATGACACCTTCAAAAAGACATGTTCACCAACTTGGAATTCCAATGGTCTTCGACACTTATAAGCATAACTCTTTTGGCGACTCTGGGCAGTATTTAGTCTTTCGCATATAATGGCGATGGCATCCACTGACTATTGAACTAATTTTGGGCTTGTAATCTTTCTCTCTTTGACTTCATCCCAACAAACTAGAGTTCTACACGCTCTACCATACAATGCTTCAAATGGTGCCATATGAATACTCTGTTGATAGCTGTTGTTGTAGGCAAATTCAACTAGATGAAGTTGTTCCTCCCAGTTTCCTTTTAAGTCCAATACACACGCTCTCAACATGTATTCGAGAGTCTGATCTTCCTCTCAAACTAGCCATTGGTCTGAGGATGATAAGCCGTGTTATACTGCAGCTTTGTTCCTAAGGCAGTCTGTAAACTTTTCCAAAATGCTGTTGTGAATTTCAGGTCTCGATCAGATGTAATTGTCAATGGTACACCATGTAGATGCACTATTTGGCACACATACAACTCAGCATACCTATCCAATGCATAGTCCTTTCTCACAGCGATGAAGTGAGTAGACTTTGTCAGTCTGTCAACCACAACCCATATAGAATCATTACCTCGCTAACTCCTTGGTAAGCCCATCACAAAGTCTATAGTGATATGTTCCCATTTCCAGTCAAGAGGTTGCAAGAATCATCCTGGCTTACAATGTTGTGCTTTCACTTGCTGGCACGTTAGACACTTAACGACATGCTTGGCAATGTCCGCTTTCATACCAATCAACCAATAGTGTTGACACAGATTCATGTACATCTCGGTACTTCATGGATGAATGCTGTAGCTGCTACGATGAGCTTCTGATAAAATCTCTTCCTTAAGCTTTACATCATCAGGTACACACAATTGTTTATGAAACTTCAATATTCCGTCTTCAGAAACATGAAGGTCACCCTTTCTCTTTTTTGCATATCCTTGTAGAATCTTCTCGATCTCAAGGTCTATCAATTGCAACTTCTTAATCCTTATCTGCATTTCCGGTTAATTCAAAGGGTGGCCATAAGGCTTGAAATGTGGCCTACCTCAAATTTGAAAACTGAATCTCGACCTCTTTCAAGTAAGATCCATTCTTGAATCACCATCTGCACAATTGATGATTTTCGACTCACCGCATCTGCAACCTTATTAGCTTATTCGGGGTAATATAAAATGTCATAATCATAGGCCTTGAGAAGTTCCATCCAACGTCGCTGTCTCATATTCAACTCCTTATGAGAGAATAAATACTTAAGACCTTGGTGGTTTGTAAATATATGGAACCTTTCTCTGCATAAATAGTGTCTTTAAATCTTCAAAGTGAGTATAATCGCTGCGAGCTCCAAGTCATGTGTTAGGTAGTTCAACTCATCAGGTCTTAACTAATGAGATGCGTATGCAACAACTCTTCCATGTTGCATTAACACGCAATCTAGTCCCCTGAATGACGCATTGCTAAAAATCTCATATCCTCCAGGTCTAGACAGAATAGTCAGCACTAGTGCGGTAGTAGTTTTTGTTTAAGCTCTTGAAAACTACACTCGCACTTATCCGTCCACACAAATTTCTCTTCCTTCTTCAGTAATCGAGTTAATGGCATGGCTATTGCAGAAAATCCTTCCATAAATCTTTTATAATAACCTACCAATCCGAAAAAGCTTCTAATATCCGTTACTGTCGACAGTCTTGGCCAATTAATCACGGCTTCAATCTTAGTCGGGTCCATGAAAATCCATTCACCTGAAATCACGTGGCTTAAGAAAGTTACATGAGTTAACCAAAATTTACACTTGCTGAACTTGGCATATAATCCATGCTCTCACAGAGCCTGAAGCACTATCCTTAATTATCTTTCGTGCTCCTCTGGACTTCTCAAGTACACTAGGATGTCGTTAATGAACACAATCACAAATTGATCCAAATACTCTTTGACTACACGATTCATCATATCCATAAAGGCAGTCGGGGTGTTAGTTTAACCAAATGGCATCACAGTAAATTCATAATGACCGTAACGCGAATGAAACGCCGTCTTTGGTATATCTTCCTTTCTGATCCTCAATTGAGGATACCCTATCCTTAGGTCGATTTTTGAAAATATCGACACTCCTTGTAACTAATCAAACAAGTCATCGATCCTCAGTAACGGATACTTGTTCTTGATCGTTACTCGGTTGAGTTGCCTATAATCGATGTAAGGGCGTAATGAACCATTTTTCTTCTTTACAAACAGAACTAGTGCTCTCCAAGGTGATGCACTAGGACGTATGAATTCCTTATCCAACAACTCTTGCATCTGCACCTTCAGTTCCTTCGCTTCTGACAAAGCCATACGGTAAGGAGCCTTAGAAATGGGCTCTATCTTGGGGGATAACTCAATCTCCCTTTTATGGGGGCAAACCAGATAATTCCTTTGGAAACACATCAATAAACTCTTGTACCACTGTAATGTTTTCTAGCTTCGGCTCCTTAATTGTTGTATCCACGAAAATTGCCAAGTAACCTTGGCAACCCTCGTCTAACAAACGAGTTGCCTCAAGTGACGAGATTAAGGTAATCGATGATCCTCTTGGACTTCCAATGAACTCAAAACTTTCACTTGCTGGTGGTTTAACTGAATTGCTTTACAATAACAGTCCATAGAAGCTCGCTGCTTCGTGAGCCAGTCCATACCAATTATCACATCAAAATCATATATCGGTAGGAATATCAAATCTATTATTCCCTCTTGCTCACCAATAACTAACTTGCAACCAAGACAACCTACTGCACATAATACCTCATTCTCTAACAGGGTAGATATACTAATTACTGACCCCAACGGTTCAGGATTCAACCCTACCAACTTAATGTACAACTCAACAATAAATAAATGAGTAGCTCTAGGGTCAAATAAAGCATAAGCAGCATGGTCGTTTAGTGAGACCGTACCTTTGACCACCTCTAGCGAGTTCTCTGCCTAATGTCGAGGGACATCATACACCCTTCCAGCATACACCCTTCCACGTCTAGCAAGTTCTCCAGACCGTACCTATGCTGGAGGCCGGTTCAAACCACTTTGTGATGCAAATCCATTGTTTTGACCCATCAGTGGCAGTGGTGGCAGTTGTAGTCCCATCTGCCTGTGTGGACAATCTCTCATATGGTGACCGTGTTGGCCACATTTAAAACAAGCTCCCGTCCTAGCAAGACATGGAACTGAACCATGTCTTGCTCCATAGAAAACGACACACACTATTCGAGTTAGACGTTGTCTTTCTAATCCCATCCTTTCTATTGGACGGAATGGAATACTTTCCTCCAGTCATCGGCTTCTTCCCAAACCAATTTCTATCCTTGTTCAACTCGAATCACAATCCAGATGCTACAGCTCGTTCATTCAAGTTCCTTTCTATCAGTTGTGCCCGTTCATATAAGTCATTGTAGTCCTTCAGATTGAACGACACCAGCGTGTCTTTTAGTTATGGTCTGAGTCCATCCCTGAATCTCCTCGATCAATATTGGCGTATACTGAGATAGCTCTGCAAACTTCATTTTGTATTGATCTATAGACATTAGGCCCTGACGAAGGCTTTGAAATTCTTCCATCTTTTATTCCCTTGTAGAGTTAGAAAAGCACTCCAGAACTACACCTTCAAGGAATACTCTTCCTTTGGTGGCCTTCCACCAAGTACTTGCATTACCTTGCAACTGATAGACTGTAAGAACCACTTTTTCTTTCTCTGAGCACTTCAACAGTGCAAAGGCTTTCTCCAATTCTTGGATCCAAAGGGTTACAGCCTTGAGATCCCCTGCTCTTGTGAATCTCAATGGTTTCAACTTCAGAAAGCTCGATGAGCTTGTGCATCGGTCGTTCAGCCATCCCATTCCCAAGTGGAATCTTGGTAGGTGCGGTAGTAGCGATGGGGGCAGCTTGATTCTAAGCCTGCTGCCCCATCAGATTTCCTAAAGTCTCGAGTGCTTGTAAGATCCCACCGATTCTAGGATCACTAGGCGCTGCTACACCAGCATCGATCGGTAGTGGTTTTATCCTACTGGCGCTAGCCTAAGCCGACACTTTTCCTCGAGTACCGAATCTTCTTGGCATTTTACCCCTAGTAACAGACGCTACCAACCTCTTTCTAGGAGTCCTCCTGATCACTCATTCTACAGGATCTTTAAAGAAACCTGTTTCCCAATTCTAATATCAAATTAGGAAACTTAGTGACCCACACAAATCAATCTACCAATCAACTATCAATCACATGCATCAACATAAAAAAATGTCATTTCCTACTAACTATCCCAAGACTCATTGCACCTTACCATTCCAAACACCGACTTGCTCCGATACCACTTCGGGCGGGGATGTCACGCCTTGAACCTCGACCGTGCACACATCCCACAATGGTCGACTAAAATATGGTGTTCCTAGGTGGCGTCACCGACCCAATCTTCTATGCACATGCAGAAGCGTAATAAACAATCCCCGAACAACAAACAAACTTGGGATAAGAAAGCAAGACAACCAAATTACACGAAGCATATCTTATAAACAACCCTGGGTTCATACACAAGAGACTAAACCAAAAAGGGTTTAACAAAACTTCAGGATCTACAGCCAAAGCTCAATGTCCACCACAAAAGACGTGCTCCAAAAAGCATCTCCCATGGAATTCCAAAATTCATGGGACGTACCTCAATCTAGGGACCTACAAAACGTACACCCCAAAGGGCTGAGACAGTGTCTCAAAAAGTTTACCCCCTAAGCCCCAATTAGGAAGCAATTCACCTAATGGTAACCTATTCACAACAAACAAATCAAAGTCTATAAACTGTCAGACTGTCTAGGTCTAGAATTGTCAGACTCTCTGGGTCCGAGACTATAGCGTCTAAGACTGTTTTGGGTTCGCGACTTTAGCACCAGTACATGATGTTTTTTCATGTGTCTATGTTTGAGGAAGTATTAACTTGATTCGACTCATGTGCTGAACTTTGAGGAATTAGACATGGATGACCGAGTGTCATATGTGGAGAAACCAATTCAGATCATGGATCGAAAGGAACAAGTGCTGCGTACTAAGACGATCTCCTTGGTTAAGGTAGTTTGGCAACACCATGGGACAGAAGGAGCTACTTGGGAGAGAGAAGAAACGATGAGGCAACGATACCCCCACCTGTTCGAAGAACGAGTGTAATGGTTTAAAATTTGAGGAGGAAATTTTTATAATAGGGGAAGAGTTGTGACATCCTAAATTTCAATACCTCTCAAAGATAATATTTTGCAGAATAGACATAAGTTGAATCAATGAGGATTTGAATGTAACTTGAGTTGAATGGGTGCAAATTCGGAGGTATGAGGGGCTGCTACATTACAGCCTTCATACTTGGCTTGTTGGAGAAGTTTGAGAGAGAAAAATTACTATTGGATAGTGTAGAAGACTTATAGGGCAAGTACTCAAGTATTTAAATATTTTAATTTGACTTTTCAAGGGTGTTTGTTCCCCCATAGACAACTGAACGTGGGATATCACAGCTGGTTCTACTTCAGCATATTCTAGATATTTTCACTTCTTACACCTCCATTATTCTAGCTAAGATATGTAGCTCTCAAGCCAGCAACTCAGGAAGCGACTTACAAGGCTTTTTTAGCTGAGTCTCTTTTGAAGTTGAAGTAAACGTGAGTTGCAGTCACTTTTGCGCCACCGTCGACGTGGACTTGTTGGGTTGCTAACCAGGTGAGTCAACTATCCAAACCTTTCTTAGGTTGCGATTACACTTAGAGGGTTAGATGAGTGTTGATCAGCTTGATAAGTTGAGTGTTAGGCTGGATTAGCACAAGTGACAGTAGTTTGATTTAGAACAGAGGATTTCTCTTGTTTATGTTTACTAAATTATTGGTGTTTGCTAATTTTGTCGAACGAGATGTGATGTGATTATGAGGTTAGTTCCTTCATGAAAAGTGTTTTATACATATTCAGTTTTGACATATATTTTATTTGAGATTTTATGGATTAAAAAGAAAATTATGACAACTTCGTTTTGAACAAAACCGAACCTCTGTTTTTGTTGGAAATTGTGACCTTTCTATGATCTATGGATTTTTTTATCAATTGTTGGAGTTCTTATTTCGAAAAAGTTCCTTCACAAAAGTTGTCTATCACATCTTTTAGTGTAACATAGTCGAATCTCAGATCAAATGGATGAGTTTTGGATTTCGAACCAAACTAATTCTAGAGAATGTGATTTCTGAAAACTGCATCAGTTTTTGTAACAGGTTGAGCGATTTACTGCTCTTTGTATAGAAGGATTTGGAGCAAGGTGTCTTCATGAAAAATGTTTTTTTATGTGTCCTTTATGACATATTCAAATTTGAGGATTTTACAAACTGGTTTAATTATGTTTCTAGGTTTAGACATGGAGACACGCAAGTGACTTGGTTTTGCCAGTTAGGGTGGTTTTACATTTAGCTGAGTTGGCATAGTATGGGACATGTGCAGCAAGGCCAAATGATTGACCTCCTTAATATTAGCTGGATGGTATGTGAATATGTGATGACTGATGAAAGATGATATGTGATGATGTAATGGTTGTTGAAAGGCGATGGGTTGTAATGCATGGCGAGCAAGTACAGGAGTAAGTGTCCCATGATAACGTATATTTCGTGGGGATCACCTCTAGAATCTAGTACTATTGCTTTTTTGGGCAAGAACTAAATGCCACATGATAACGTATACTTCATGGGGGTCACGTCTATAACCTTATGCCAAAAATTGTATGAGCCACCACTAGAACCTTGTACCACTAACATATATGGGCAGGGACTAAGTGCTATTGAATAAGTTATGTTCTGGGCTAGGACTAAGTGCCACGCGATAACATAAAATTTCGTGGGGGTCACCTCTAGAACCTTGTGCCAAAGACCATGTGAGCCACCTCTAGAACCTTGTACTATTGTTATATGTGATCAAGGACTAAGTGCTACACAATAAGATGATTCTGTGTGAGACATTGATACAGCCATGAGTGTGTTTATTGAGTATGGATTACTGATGATATGATTTAGCCTGATAATCGGGACCTTTGTGAGTTTATGATGACTGATGTGAAGTGTTTCAGTGGTTAAAGATGTGTGCTGTATGCTTATGTACATGAACTGTGGAGTGTGAACGTCTCCAGACGTTACCAAGTCCGGACGTTACATCATCCGGATGTTACATCGTCCCAAACATTGCATCGTCTCAGATCTTGATAGTCTGACAATTTCCGGACCTCGATTTGTTTAGTGAAGATGTTATTCTTGGGTGGATTTCTTCTAATCGGGCTTGGAAAGTTGACTCGATAAATTGTTTTTCAGGTATCTAGATGGAGGTACGACATGTAAGTCATGGAGTCCTGTAGGTGATAGTTTTTGGAGCACGCCTTTTTGGTGGACATGGAACTAGTGGCTGTAGATCCCGGAGTAGATAAACTATCTTTTGGTTTAGTCTTTTGTATATGAACCCAGGATTGTTTTATGAGATGTGTCTTGTGTAATTTGATTGTCTTACTTTCTTATCCCAAGTTTGTTGTTATCTAGGGATTGTTTATTACGCTTCTGCATGTGCAAAGAAGTTTGGGTCGGCGACGCTACCTGGGAACGTCGCATTTTTAGTCGACCATTGTGGGATGTGTGTGCGCTTGAGGTTCAGGGCGTGACATTTAAGCTTCTTTTGAAATTTCTGTAGACTCGAGTTTTAGTCGCTTTCGCACCGCCGTCATTGTGGACTTGTCGGTTTGTTGATCAGGTTAGTTTACTTCCTAATTCTTTCTTAGGATGTGATTACACTTAGGGGTTAGATGAGTATCAATCAGAGTGACTAGATCAATGTTAGTTGGATTGACACAAGTGATGGTAGTTTAGTTCAGTTTTGTGGATTTCTTTGGAATATGTGTACTGAACCATCGTTGTTTGCTTATTTTGTGGATCGAGATGTGATGATATTATGAAGTCGGTTCTTTCGCGAAAAATGTTTTATACATTTTCAGCTATGACATATATTTTACCTAGTATTTTATAAATTTAAAAGGGTAATATGTCGGCTTCATTTTAAACAAAACAGAACCTCTATTTTTGCTCAAACTTATGACTTTTTGATGTTTAATGGATTTTTATCAACTCTTGGAGTTTGAATTTTGAAAGAGTTCCTTCACAAAAGTTGTTTGTCACGTCTTCTAGTGTAACATAGTCAAATTTTAGAGCAAATGGATGAGTTTTGTATTTCAAACCAAGTTGGTTTCGGAGAATGTGATTTCTAAAAACAGATGTAGTTTTTGTAACAGTTTGAGCGATTTACTGCTCTCTTTACAGAAGGATTTGGTTCAAGGTATCTCCATAAAAATATTTTTTTATGTGTTCTTTATGACATATTCAAATTTGAGGATTTTACGAACTTGTTTGATTTAAACTTGAAGATGCGCAAGTGACTTGGTTTTGTCAGTTATGGTGATTTTATGTTTACCCGCGTTGGCATAGTATAAGACGAGTGCAACAAGGTCGGATGCTCGACCTCCTTAGTATTGGCTGGATGATGTGTACTTTATGATATGGTTGGTTTGTGATATGCATTGAATCTATGCGTGACGATATGTGAATATGTGTTTACATGTGAAAGAAGATGTGTTGTGGTGGGTCGCATACCTGAGGCGAGAATTCTCGCAGGTTGTGACAAGGACCTGAGGTGTGTTTACGTTGGTCGAGAAGTGGTAAGTCACATACTTGAGGTGAGAATCTTCGCGGATTGTGACAAGGACCTGAGGTGAGAACTTTCGCGGGTCGTGGTTAGTTGCACACTTGAGGCAAGAATCCTCACAGGTTGTGACAAGGACCTGAGGTGTGTTTACGTGGGTCGAGAAATGGCAAGTCACACACCTGAGTCGAGAATCATCGTGGGTTGTGACAAGGACCTGAGGCGTGTTTACGTGGGTCGAGAAACATCGGAACGTCAGATTGAATTGTTGATATGTTGCGCTTTATTATGGAACAAAATTGTGTGACATGGTATGGGATGTGTCATAACAATTTGGCCTCCTAATCGGGACATATGTGAGTATATGATGATTGATGTGCAATGTTTCAATCGTTAAAGTTGTTTGTTGTATGCTTTTGTACATGAGCTATGGAGTCTAACCGTCACCAGACCCAAAGAGTCTCAGATCGAGATAGTCTTAGACCTAAAGAGTCTCAGACCTAGAGAGTCTGGCAATTCTAGACCCAGACAGTCTGATAGTTCCAAACCCAGACAATCTGACAATTTTCAGACCTTGATTTATTTGATGTATGTAGGTTACCCTTAGGTGAATATCTTCCTAATCGGGGCTTAGGAGGTAAACATTTTGACATACTGTCTTAGCCCATTGTGGTGTACTTTTTACAGGTCCCTAGATGGAGGTGTGTCACATGCGTTATGGAGTTCCACAGGAGATGGTTTTTTAGCACGCCTTTGTGGTGGATACGGAACTCATGGCTATAGATCCCGGAGTTTAGATAAACTTTTTTTGGTTTAGTCTCTTATGTATATGAACCCGGGGTTGTTTATAAGATCTGTTTTGTGTAATTTGGTTATCCTGCTTTCTTGTCCCATGTTTGATTGTTGTCCGAGATTGCTTATTTCGCTTCTGCATGTGCATAGAAGATTGGGTTGGCGACGCCACCTAGGAACGTCGCATTTTAGTCAACCACCGAGGGATATGCGCGCGCTCGAGGTTTGGGGCATGACATTTACCCTTTCATAGGTGAAACGCCAAAATATTACACTAGTATCTAATCTAATAGTGGTTTGTTGAAATTTGTGATGACTCCAAGTACTAGTGATAGTTGAATTGTGTGGCTATTGTTGAAGCAAAACAAAAATCTCTACCCAATTTTCCTGTCCTTATCCCATCATTGCTCTTTTGCCATGAAAACCCACACATATACACACGCTTGCAAATTGGCACCAACAACTAATAAAGGGGCAACAACCACAAGACATCTTGAAGGACCAAGTGATAACTGCTGACCAGCTAATGGTCTGTTACAAAATTAACGGATTCCTGATTAGGATAAAACTTGTTTTATTTTAACTGCTTTTTTTGTTCATTTAATTTTATATGTTGTTATCTGAAATCACATGTACCACGGACTGAGATGAAAAAACCTATGTCAATCTCATTGAGGCAGATGATATAAGAATGAATGAATGAAATCATACTACATAAACTAACAATGAAGTTACTCTCAGAATAGCTACACAACCGTGCCCAAAAGTCACTTTGGAGCAATCTTGGAATCTTTTCTTACCATAGGATTAGCAATTAGCTCTATAAATGTTAAGGTCACCACTTGGGAACAATCACAATTAGGTTTCAACTCCAAATCAGAAGACTTGGAAACTTCCCTTACTTGCCGCATACAAATTTCTAAGATTTGCCTCCCCTAGAGAGTTCTGGGGAATTCCAGTTCTTGGTAAGACAAATCACAACTTAAGGTTTTGATGAAGTGTACTTGACAAGGTTAGAGGTTTCGAGGAAGCTGGACTAGATGAGGTTATAGATCTTTCGGAGATCAGTTTATCCGTGACGTTACCGTCAATTAAAATGCAAATCACGTTTTTAACGCAGTGAACAGCGAAACAACTGTGCGGCCATATTATTTAAAGACCTGAAAGGATGCTTGGAAGAAGATACGAGATCGTTTATTCCAATCCCGGAGACTTCATATTAGACCATTCTGGTTCGCTCTCCTCACAAAAACCTTCGGATTAGCTTTTGCCAAATTCAATCTCTGTTTTCTTCGAGCCCAAGTAGAGAGAGAAAGAGAGAGAGAGCGATGGGGAATTTAGGACCGTTTCTGAAGCATCCGGATGAAATCTACCCGCTGCTAAAACTGAAGATGGCGGCGAGGAATGCCGAGAAGCAGTTGCCTCTGTAAACTTTTGTTTACCCCATGGACTAACATTTTCCATATTAGTCATGTCATTCCCACTACAACCCCACCATGGTATGATGGATTTACCAACATGTGGATGAAGGAAGTTGAGTTTATTCACTCCCGCTACCCCGAAGCTAGGTTTAAGCGCAAGACTAAAATTAATTAATTTAATTTGCTAATAAATAAAGTGCAGGACTAAAATTGATTGATAGCTAAAGTAAATAAATTGCATGGTTAGTAATTGAACAATATAATTAATAAATAAATAGCAAGGTCAATAATTAATTTACGAATCTATTAAATAAATTACGAAAATAACTATTGAAAGGAACCATTAAATCGAAATAACTATCATGAGGTACGTGGCCATCCATGATGAGCCCCCCCTCACCTCACTCAAACTTGTTCTGGTACCGCACCAAAGTTGAATTTCTCAACTTTCTCGAATCCCCATGCCCTTAGCACTTCCATCACACCAATTATTGGCCCTAAGGCACCTCTCGTATCAAGCAAGGTCCCGTCACGAATTGTCTCACATCAGCCAATCTAACCATTCTATCCGACTATCCAACCATTCAATTGTGTCCTAGCTAGCACTAAAATTTCTAGGAATTCTAACAATTTCAACTAAAGTAGTGAATGCACCTAATAAAGGGTTAGAGCCCACTCACTTGTGAGTCTCTTGGCTTCCACTCTGCTATTCTTGGAACCTGCTGAAGACTGGGAGAAAATAACTATTTTTTTCACCCGCCTTTTCTTTTCTCTCTTTTTTTTTTCTTTTTCTTTTATTTTCTCTTTTATTTTCTCTTTTTCTTGGCCTACCTGGGCTGGGTCGGGCTGGCTACCGGGTCGGGTTGTTGGGCCGAGCTATCTGGATGACTGGGCTAGGCCTCCGGGGACGACTGTCTTCTCCGGCGAGACGCGTGCAGACCCGTTTCAACGGGTCGCGAGTTAGGTTGTCGATGGTTGTCGGGTCTTGCCGCCATTCTCCGTCCTCCGGCCAAACCGAAGCTCGAGACCAGTTGAAATCGGAAGTTGGCTCGACGATGAGTCGAATGGCAGTGGCAGCGAGGGCTGAGTTGGTCGAAGTTGCGAGAACTCAGGCCAAGAAGTCGACGGCTCAACCTAGGTTTCCGAGGAAAAGGGGTTAGGGTTCTCGAGTTGAAATCCAAGGATTTCAAACCAAATCGAGGGAAAAGAAGCAACTAGACTCACCTACAAGGTGGTTGCAAGTCGATTGACACCCATGGCGAGTGGCGGTGATGGCTATAGCGATGTCGGCGACGGATTGGGTCTTCGGTGAGCTAGGGTTTGAGCTCATCTCAAACCCAATCGATCTCTCGCGAACCTAGACCAAATCGAACCCAACAAGAGTCAAAATCGAGGTTTAGAGACCCTTAGGAGTCGATTGGTGGGGCCGATTTGAGCCCAAGTGCTCGAGGTTGAGAGATCTCATCGTTTGAAGGTCACGGGTTTTTTTGGAAAACCCATAAAAACCGAACCGTGAAGCCCTCTTTCGGGGGCTGCCGGCGATAGCTTGGCCAAACCGAAGGTGGCGGTGGGTGGCGTTTTGAAGACAGCTCTGCAGGCTTCCCAACGGCACCAACGGCGAGAGGATAGGAGGTGTGAGCTGGGAGGAATGTGCGTCGAAAGTGGGGAAGGAGCTCGGTATAATTGCAGAGGAGTGGTTGGGGGCAATTTGAAAATCAACTTGCTGCGCCACGCAGCGGCTTACCACTGGTCACTGACCACTCCGACCATCCCCTCAGGTCAGGTGGTGGGTGGTGGTAGCAGCGAGGTGACCGTTGAGGCGACGATTGCTGCAGTTGAACAGTGCAACTCAACTGAATGACAAAATGCCATAGAGAAGAGAAAGATAAGGAGAGAAAGGAGCCGCGCGCGAGTGCATGGCGCGTGCAATCCGGTTCGACCCGGTTGGACCATCCCGTTCGAGCGGTTGGAGCGGCTGGTTCGCTGGCCAGTTCGGAAAATTAATAAAATAATATTAATTTAATTTCTAAAAATTGAAAATTGCTTTAATAATTCATAAAAATTCGAGAAAATTTTCTAAAATTCACTAAAATTTCCCAACACCAAGATTATGACATTTTAGGCCCAAATAAAATTTTTAACAACTAATTTCAATAGTCCAAAAGCCAGTTGGACCATCCGGTTCGCGCGGTTGGAGCGGCTGGTTCGCTGGCCAGTTCGGAAAATTGATAAAATAATATTAATTTAATTTCTAAAAATTGAAAATTGCTTTAATAATTCATAAAAATTTGAGAAAATTTTCTAAAATTCACTAAAATTTCCCAACACCAAGATTATGACATTTTGGGCCCAAATAAAATTTTTAACAACTAATTTCAATAGTCCAAAAGCCTTTCACAATTTTCGCGAACCGAAAAGGAAATTATAAATTTCCAGAACATTTCTCGAGGTCAAAATTCGAAAACATGGTCCAAAATGCGGCTGTTACAAGGAAAGCCTAATGGAATATGACAGACATCTTAGGTGGTATTCTTTCTAAGCGACTGACGAAGGCCATACACTCCACTCGAGCCAAAGCCTCATCTCACTCCTTTAGAGCTTGCTTGGTTAAGGCTTATTGTTGAGTCAACTTGTTGGTGACATCCAGAAGATCGATCTAGAGTTCGGGCTCACGTGTAGGAGTGTGTCCAAGAGCAAAGCTGTAAATTTGTAAAGCAAGGGTAAAAATGGAAATTCACTACCCAGGGCCAAAACGGTAATTTATTGCATCAAAGGGTAAAACTATAGATTTAGCTTATAAGGGAAACATTATAAAATCATAAGATAGGGTGAAATTAGAAATTCATGGTTGGTAAAAGGATAAATGATAAATTAACATGGAAAAAGGTGAACTAAGAAAATTATACACATGGATGGGACAAAATAGTAATTTGGTACAGGCAAGGGCAATGTCGTAAATTGTCACATGGGCATGTGCCACTCTTTTGCACAGGTGTGTGGACACCACCACGCACTAGCGCGTCTCAATGTGTATTAGATGAATCTTCTACTCAACGACAATATGAAAATAATCACAAGTAAAGTATTTTTATTTCATAAAGTAAATGTTGATTGTTTTTCAAAATTCATAATGATGTGATGTGTGGAGAGGACGACATGCATTCGCTCATTTATTTTTCCATTTTTTTCTTTAGTGTATAGAGATGATGGGAGTTATCAAGAAGATAACTATTCCATCTCTCATATGGTGCAACTTAAACGCACCTCATCATAGGCGGATATACCCTTTCATAGGTGTCACGCCAAAATATTAGACTAGTAATATCTAATCTAATGGTGGTTCTTAAAGTTTGTGATGACTCCAAGTAATAGTGATAGTTGAATTGTGTGGCTATTGTTGAAGCAAAACAAAAATCTCTACCCAAAAGAGATATTCCGCACGTTCGGATGAGTAAGTAGTAAACCAACCAACTAAGAAAAGTTCACTCCTCTTGTAATATACGAACAATCTAATGCAATTTTCCTATCGTTATCCCATCATTGCTCTTTTGCCATGAAAACCCACACATGTACACACGCTTGCAAATTGGCACCAACAACTAATAAAGGGGCAACCACAAGACATCTTGAAGGACCAAGCGATAACTGCTGACCAGCTAATCTTATGTTACAAAACTAACGGATTCCTGATTAGGTTAAAACTAGTTTTATTTTAACTGCTTTATTTGTTCATTTAATTTTATATATTGTTATTTGAAATCACATGTACCGCGGACTGAGATGAAAAAACCTATGTCAATCTCATTGAGGCAGATGATAGAATAATGAATTAATGTAATCATACTACCTACATAAACCAATAATGAAGTTACTCTCAGAATAGCTACACAACCGTGCCCAAAGGTCACTTTGGAGCAATCTTGGAATTTTTTCTTGCCATAGGATTAGCAATTAGCTCTATGAATGTTCAGGTCACCACTTGGGAACAATCACAATTAGGTTTCAACTCCAAATCAGAAGACTTGGAAACTTCCCTGACTTGCTGCATACAAATTTCTGAGATTTGCCTCCCCCAGAGAGTTTTGGGGAGAATTCCAGTTCTTGGTAAGAAAAATCACAGCTTAAGGTTTTGATGAAGTGTACTCGACAAGATTGGAGGTTCCGAGGAAGCTGGACTAGATGAGGTTAGACATCTTTCGGAGATCAGTTTATGTTAGACGTTGCTGTCAATTAAAATGCAATTCACGTTTTTGACGAGTGAACAGTGAACAACTGTGCGGCCCTATTATTTAAAGACCTGAAAGGATTCTTATTAGACCATTCTGGTTTGCTCTCCGTACAAAAACCTTCGGATGAGCTTTTGCCAAATTCAATCTCTGTTATCTTCTATCCCAAAGAGAGAGAGAGAGAGCGATGGGGAATATAGGAGCGTTTCTGAAGCATCCGGATGAAATCTACCCGCTGCTGAAACTGAAGATGGCGGCGAGGAATGCCGAGAAGCAGATGCCTCGGCAGCCTCGCTGGCGCTTCTGCTACTCCATGCTCCGCAAGTTCTCCAAGACCTTCGCTTTCGTCATCGAACAGCTCCCCACCGAGCTTCGTGATGCGGTGAGCGTGATTTTCGATTTCAAAAATTGATCCCCATGTTTTGATATAGCAAAACAATTATCCAAAAAATTGTAAACTTATTGTATAACAAAGCAATTCAATTATAAACTTTTCAATTGTGTCAATTTAGTATTACACTTTTCAATGACTTGCCAATTTAGTCATAAACTTTTTATTTACGTTAATTTAATTCTATAAATTTTGACAACTTATCAATTTAGTCATTTCGACTAATTTTGGTTGACAATCACTAACATGAATGTCAACCATGTGATCGACGCTGACATGGACAATTTTTACAATTTTAAAATTTTTTTGCTTTTCTTTCCTTTTGGCTTGTGGCCAATACTTAACTAGCCTCAGGCGAGGGTCGACAAGGACGTTGTGGCCCTCACAAAATCTAATAAGTGCCACCCTCACCCAGGTTGCGAGGGTTGAGCCTCACCAAATTTGACGAGCGCATCACAACCCTCACAAAATCTTGCAAGTGCCACCCTCACCAAGGTTGCATCACAACCCTCACAAAATCTTGCAAGTGCCACCCTCACCAAGGTTGCAAGGGTCGAGCCCTTGTCGAATTTGGGGAGGGTGGCCCTTCTAAAGCCATGGGGGCCGAGCTCTCGCTAGACTTGGTAAGAGCGACCCTTGCTTGTAACGATTGGCCATGACCTAGATTAATGGCCCAAGGCCAAAGGCAAAAAAAGACAAAAAATGTAAAACAATGCAAAAATTATCTGTGTCGATATCAGACACATCACGTAGAATAGTCGATGGTTAGTCAGCATTCACAAATCTTCAAAATCTTTAGACTAAATTAATATAAATAGAAGGCTAATGACTAAATTAAAAAGTTATAAAACTATAGAATTAAATTGACACAATTAAAATGTTTTAAATTAAATTGGCTACTGTATAATTGATTTCGTATTTTTTGACAACTATCCTATTTGGTACATGTCGCGGTTGTAGGCTTCTAGCTACACGTTTTTGTGACTCTTGCTCCACCAGCAATTTGTAGGAGAATTATGATGATTTATAAACGTGTCGGCTCAATATATTTCAATAATTTTTATTGGAAGCTCCTTTACAATTCAAGATCTCTCTGCCGTGATGATATCCATCATGCCCTTACGTTTGAGTTGTGTGTAAAGTAGCCACAAATTATGGCGGAATATATATTATTTTGGATGAGTAATATATGGTGAAATATTGAAAGAAAAAATAAACATTTTTAATAAATAAAAAGGGGATCCACCATGCTTTTGGAATTGTTCAAATTGATCCTTTCCATTAGAAGGTCTTCCTAATACATTTACCGTGGTTGAACGCCTTTTATTTAGTGGGTCATTTTCAATAAGGCTTTGTCAATTAAGTTTTCTTAATTTTATAAATAGTCACATCGAGCTCGAATAGTATGATCCAGGAAGACGATGAGTCATGATGCCTTTCCTTTTTAGGTGTATATTGTTGAGATGTTGACATAAACTTATAGATTTTTTCTTCACACTTTTAGATGTTGACATAAACTTATAGATTGACATTCATACGTCTGATCTTTCACACTTTTCTAATAAATTAACCTAAAATCAATTACCCCATGCACTTTTCTCTCTCTGCGCGTGAGTCCCATGAGAAGTCCACTAAAAGCTCAAGAGATTTCCTTGAATTTGGTATTTAGTAGATGGGAGGACGTTAATTAAGTCAACCTCCTCCTCCTCCTCCTCCTGAGGTTTTACCCTCTTAGTATTATTGATTATGCATTCATAGCTTAATAATATGTCGATTATATTATGGATATCCATTGGAAAATGAAAAGGTTATTGAGAAACATAACATTTTTTTATAGAAATCTCATTTTTTTTAGTAAAAGCTAAATGAGACATTCATAGGCATCATTAATGAGAATAAGTAAAGTGAATAGAATAAGCAACACATTTATATTCATTGATCGGACATGAGATCACCTAGTATTCAGAAAACAGAGTGAAAAAAAAAATTATTTAAGAGCTTCTATTTCGTATAACATGGGAAGCCTAAAGAGTATGCTGATTTTTAAATTCATAAGAAAAAGAAACTCTAATTAAAATAGATGCAGGACGGTAGGAGGAGTCACGTGACGACAACCCAAAAACTGACACACAAGTCGTCGACACGGGATTTACTCCTTGGCCCCAACCCTTGTTTACGGTGCTTCCTCTTTTGGGAGGACATATCATGTTGAATGCTTAGAATGTTTCTTGTCTGGTCAACCTTTAGTCTTTGGTTATATCGTGCGTTAATGTTTGGAATCTTCTTGCTTGGCTTTAATCATATCGTTTGATTTGACACCTGGAGATCCAACAACTCTGATACATTGAATATGACAACAATTTGGTTATATAACCAGGAAGACGATGCGTGTATATATGAATAAGCTCCAGGGACGGATTTCTTTCCCTTCTGGGAAAAGTTAGAATATCAGCTATGAAAGTGCATATTATTAGCTAACCTTTTTGAATTGTCACTGACAGCTAATCTCTTTTTCTTATACAACTGTTAAATTTGGGGAGTCGATGAAAAGTGCTATAGGCTCTTTTGACATGAATCACATTTAAGTATGATCTCGAATGGAACTGCGTGATATTACTGCTGATGCCAATGCAGTTCGCATCCATAGATTTATGTTGTTACTTCTTGCTTTCTTTTGATACCTTTTGCTACCTCACTTATGTTTGTCCAGTAATTCAAATACAAAAATCTAATGTTTGTCCAGTAATTCAAATACAAAAAACTAATGAACTGTTAGATTAGTCAGTACAAAAGACAGTCGGAGCCAACGCAACTTCCAGTAGAACTGTTAGATTAGTTTCTCTCAATGTGCTTTAATCTCAACTTTCCTTTTTCATTTATGCAGGTGTGCATACTTTATTTGGTCCTGCGAGCACTTGATACAGTTGGTTTGTCCCATGACACTGCATTAATTCTCTATCGTTCATTCGCAAGATACTATGTTGTTTATCAAACGTTGTGCATCTGTCGTAAATTTCCTTATTGTTTAGTAATTTTGGCTGGTTGATCAGAGCTAGTTATCCATTGTCTACCCGGAAAAAGGAAAAAAACTATAATGTGAACCCACTGGAGTTTCTTTTGTACGTTGATAAAATTCAAGGAAATATCTATGTAGGTTAAATCTAAACTTGAGGTTATTTGTCACCACTAACAATCGTAAATGGAAATGAATTATGATATGCTCTAGTTAGTTACTAACAATCGTAAATGGAAATGAATTATGAATTATGATGTTTTGACTTTTTTTTATCAGTTGAATGGTCCATAAAGGAATCAGTTTCAGGATTAGTCCTTATTTCCTTTCCTTAATTCTAGTTAGCATAACGTTGAATAATTATTTTTGGCTTCATAATGACATTTATATGTGATTTTTTGCTGGAATCCTGTTTTTTTGAATGTTCCCTTTCCAGAGGATGACACAAGCATACCTATTAATGTCAAATTGCCTATCCTGAAAGCCTTTCATCAGCATGTTTATGACAAGGAGTGGCATTTTCCATGTGAGTTAACCATACTATCATGCGACCTCTTTCTTTCCAGTTAAAGCTTTTGGTGCTCTAAGACTTGTTTTCCTTGAGTATAAATGCTTGGTTCAGTATTCTTGCCCTTTCCCGACTTTTACATAAGATTCAGGAAGCGTGAGTTAGATGTATAGTCAAAATAATATGTTTGACTCGTCTCTTCTTCATAGAAATATGCATGTGCAGATGGGTAAATAATTGATGTCCTCAATATTTTGCATTAACAATGATCTCAAAGCTACGTGAATATTCTATCTTTAACAGTATCTTGTAGCAATTATTCATCTTTCCCTCCGTGATATATTATCTGGAATTGAATTCAAATTGACTGAAATATTTTCTGAAACACTGCTATTCGTAGAACAATATCAGCGACAGTACCTTGTAGCAATTATCCATCTTTTCCTCTGTGATATATTATTTGAAATTGATTGACTGAAATAATTTCTGAAACACTGCTATTTGCAGAACAATATTAGCAATATTTTGAGTCTACGCTATGGTTCTACATGAGAACCTCCACAAATAGTCTCATCTACATCTCTTATTTGTGCATACTTTTACCGACTTCTTTAAGAGCCAACGTTAAAGAACAATAAATGCTCTCTTGCTGTGAGAAATTCCTGCGATATTTCCAGCATATGAAGAAATTTGGCATTGGATCAATGATTGTCAAAATATTTCCAATGTCAAGTTGGGAAATAAGGTGTTTCTTATTTAGATTCCATAATCCCACTGATTTTCTCCTTCAAGCAACTTCGGGGGCATGCACAACTTGGTTGGGAAAGCTGCAACAAGTTGCAACTGTTGTTACCTTGTAATTGTTATTGTCGTTAGTTATAATATTTGCCATTTTAGTTTACGAACAAATCTGTAAATGGTGCATGCTCTACGAAGAAGTTGAAGCTGGGCACCTAGCTGCCCAGAATTTTATTGAACTCACTGATTGAGTTTTTCGTTGTATTAAGGTGGTAAAAATGACTGCAAGCTTTTAATGGATCAATTTCATCATGTTTCAGCAGCTTTCCTGGAGCTGGGGAAAAGGTTATTAACTTATGATTTTTCTTTGTGATTATGATGTGACCACCTTGTGTGAGAAGAGGATAGTCTCTTCTTGAACCTGATCTTCTTAGTCTCTTAACTTAACCATGCGTGTTTCCATTATGAACAACCTAACCATCATAGTTCCACCACCATATTATCATTGGCTACCAAATGTTCTTTCCCACCAGGTTTGCATTTTCATCGAAAATGAAAACTCAAAACTAAAAATTTCCTGTAATAAACCCAAAATTAACAGACTGATTCTAAACTGCTTTATAAACTGTGGCTTTTGACTATACTTGCAGGTATCAAGAGGTAATTGAGGATATTACTAGAAGTATGGGAGCAGGAATGGCAAAATTCATTTGCAAAGAGGTTAGCGATCTTATCATGTGACACTTATGACATTTTCCAAGGCCAAGCTGAAGGAAACCTTACGTAGAATATTGTTTTGGTTGTTTGGACTAGGTCAGGATATAGCTATAAGCCTTTCATGAGGAGAAACCTCCTTCAATGGAAGAAAATGAATATGATATTGATTAGAACCAGTATAAACCTTTTATTAGAATGACCGACACATAAAATGGTTAGCCACTCCTGCTGTTTACTACACCCATGATGGAGTAGGGATTTGACCTAGCTGTTTGGTACAACTCCTTAAAGTCTTCACTTTCTTATTAAAAACAAATGGATTCGTCTAGAAGTGTAACATTTGGCCTTAATGATTGTTCTTCCATCTTCCACGGTCCACAGGCTTGTGAACTGACTATTAATTGTACTGTGTGCCTTGTTCATGGTAATAACTGCTCTTCCGGATTGGAATGAGTTTAGCCAAATACTGTTATAAAGAGGATTTAAGAGCTGTCGGTATTCTTTTGCACAAAGCATATAAAGGCTAACTGTACTCTTGCACATTCTGGAAGAATTGCTTGTGATGGAGATTCTCTGTTTAATATGTCATGCAGTCAATTATCTTACAAAGAGTTCCACTAATGTTTTCCTCATTGCAGGTAGAAACAGTTGATGATTACAATGAATATTGCCACTATGTGTCAGGACTGGTAGGCTTAGGTCTGTCAAAGCTTTTCCATGCTTCTGGAGCTGAAGATCTGGCACCAGATTCTCTATCCAATTCAATGGCTTTGATTCTGCAGGTACTTAACAGAAACTAAGTTTCATGTACATGACAGCATATTTTGGATTTCTAACACTGTTTTATGGCTATCAATATCAGAAACAAGACATCATTCGAGATTATTTGGAAGATATTAATGGGTTTCCAACGTCACGCATGTTTTGGCCTCATCAGATTTGGAGTAAGTACGTAAACAAACTTGAGGTATGCCTATTCAGCATGATTCGGGAATATTGGATGCTTACACGAATTGCGCTTTAGCCCTTTTACCATATAAAGTTGAATTCTCCATCACTACTTCGAAGATGAATTGTTGAGATATTATGCACCTAAAATGCTGAATTTCGTGCCACATACACATCCTTATTTTCTCTTTTCTGTAATTTGCGCAATCTACGTAGGACTTGAAGTATGAGGAGAATTCAGTGAAGGCAGTACAATGTTTGAATGAGATGGTCACAGATGCTTTGACCCATGTTGAAGACTGTTTGACATACATGTCTACCTTAAGAAGTCCTGCTATATTCCGGTTTTGGGCTATTTTTCAGGTACATTGTCGATTCTTCAAGACAAGCATTTCTTATCTGTGAACAAGAGTTGTTGCCTTACACCTCTCTTATTTTTTAAAAATACAGGAGATCGCTATCAATCTCAAAATTCTTAAAATTTTTCACAGAACATACTACAAGCCCCAATCTCTGCATTTCTTCCTCCGTCCCCACTCTCTCACACACACTTGTGCGTGTGCGCAGCAGGTGCACAGACACACAAATTGTCCCTTTCTTTCTCCTTGCGCACATGTGTGTGCATCCTTTACTAGATTTGAAAGAAGGTTGCTTCTTTTGGTTTACACATTGACTTTTCAAAATTTCCCTGCTATAACCTGTTGTTCATAGTCTGAACTCACTCTTCATAATTTCAAGATTTGACATGATTTTCATGGCGTTTAATGTTCATATTTTCTTGTCAATGCCATTAATCTTTTGATTATCTGAGAGAAGCTCCTTTGACAACATCTTTCTACTTTTTCTAGATAATGGCAATTGGAAATTTAGCTTTATCCTACAACAATATTGAAGTTT
Organism: Melaleuca alternifolia; assembly: GCA_019926035.1. Classification (NCBI taxonomy): domain Eukaryota; kingdom Viridiplantae; phylum Streptophyta; class Magnoliopsida; order Myrtales; family Myrtaceae; genus Melaleuca; species Melaleuca alternifolia. The sequence goes on from JAGKPW010003068.1 coordinate 139,786, forward strand.
TCAGAGGCGTAGTAAAGATTAGGCCAGGTAAGAAAATGATTTGGTCATATTTTCTTTCTTCACTGAAATCTTAGCTATCGTAGAGACAATGAAATGATTAGGCATACTGAAGCACTTGAACGGCATTAGGCATTCATAAGACAGTTTTACTGGGCCATTTGACATGATGAAATAATGAGGCATATTGAAGAACCAGATTGAGGCACGACGGATATATAGCTTGTGAGAATATCAGCATTCATCAGGCTGTTTACCCATGAGCCTTTATACTTTTGTGTATGTTCTGAGTAGCACCGAGATAATGATTCTTCAGTTATCCCATTTATCTACCTATACTTTTTAGGTCTTGCTGCTAAACTAAGGTATCACACGAGGACAATGGCTGATGTTTATGGCGCTTTCTATGATTTTTCTTGCATGCTGAAGTCCAAGGTATGAATGTCAAAAACTAGAATGCACTGTCTTTTATACCCGTATTTTTAGTTATTTCTTCTTGAAAATGTACTAGACCTGCAAAATGTTTGGTGATCTGACTAGGATATAGTAAGATTGTAAAGGTTAGCTATATCGAATCCGAAGTGGATGTGACCGTTCTCTGTCATGCCTGTGAAATGAAAAAAATGACTTGTAGTTTTGTCTTCTGCAAAGATATTTTTGTTAGGCGAACACTTCTCGTTTAGTGGCGGCGCTCAATAGCAGATGGGATTATAACTTATGTCTCAAAAGTGTCGTGGAATTTCTGCCTTCCTGACTGTGGGGCGGAACTTGGTTGATGATCTGTTATTGCAACTTTTGGTGCAATAGTAATCCATGCTTTCATTTGTTACCCTGTTTTTCCATCTCCATGCCTTCCACGCTGTGATTCTTTAAATATGCAGTCTGAGACATCGCTCACCATATTACGCGTTTGCCTCCCGTAGGTTGACAATAGTGATCCTAATGCTACACAAACATTAAGCATAATTGAGGGTATGCAGCAGGCTTGCAGAGATTCTGGCCTTCTAAACAAAAGGTTCCTCTCTCTCTCTCTCTCTCTCTCTCTCTCTCTCTCTCTCTCTCTCTCTCTCTCTCTGTGGTATAGACATTGATTATGTCTTTCTACTTACACAAACTTCTTTTTGAGAATTTTGACAGGTCTTACATCCTTGCAACTCAACCCACATTTAGCCCTGTCCTGGTGAGTTTGCAAACATTCATCTGGCATTGTTTGGCCGGTCTGAGAACAATGTGCTGAACAGTAACCCAAACAAAAGAGACAACAATAGCTTATCATAATCTAAATTGCAGGTCGTCGTTTCGTTCATTATACTAACAATAGTTGTCGCTCATCTCTCTGCAAGCTGATCAGAGTAACTAATGTGAGTTATAAGCAGTTGACGCTCGACCTATATTGCTCCAAACTTGTTGTCCAAAAACAAATATTATTCCGTTGTTTTTTTTCTTGTGCAGGATGGACTTTGTGGGAACCCCAGCAAGCCACGGAGATTTAGTCGATGCAGATGCATCTATTGTGGAATTACGCTTATATATATGCATATATACACCCGATGTGTGCTATTTATATACATGATTGAAGAATCCGAACATAATTGACTAACTCCTACTTTCAATTTAAACTGTTTTCCTTATGTGATCCCGAGATATCCAAATATTGAATTAAATCTACCCGTCTCAGCTTCCTGTATTTTGTAGGAAGCCAAGGTAATTTTGGTCATTCTGAAGCTAAGGTAAATTCCTACAGAGTTGGGTGTGTTGACGTACCAAATTTCTATCTTCGGTGAATTGGCCCGGAATAATGTTATAACATACTTCAAATACTTTCTAACAATCCTTCAAGGCTGTGCAAAACAATCAACTCATATTAGAGGGTGGATTAGATGATACTTTTGATTGGTAGTTTACTTTGATTATGGTCATATCGATTTATGTCAAAGAAAAGCTTTGCAAGATGAAGAGAGACATACTTTAGATTCTTTTTTAGTCCGAAAAAACCATTTGTAGCATTCTCATTAAGTAAAAGTTTGGGTGGGCCAAGTACCGGCTTCTAAACATAGTAATTCCATCATTATCTCACCTACTTTGATGAAAAGAGAGTAGAAAATGGAAACATTAAGGGAATTAAACTGAACAGACTCCGTCCATGGTTAGCTCACCTACTACTTTGCGGATGATTTATTACTATCTTTGGAAGGAAAACTAGTTGAATGTCAGAATCAAGTTATGATCCCCAACAACTATTGCTTCGTGTGCGGACAAGTCACGAATTTGAACAAGTCAGGCATGCTCTCTTAGCAAAGCTGCCCAAGCAAGTTGAGGAAGAACATGAAATATAAAGTGAAAGCGCCAGAGTTAGAGAGGATAAGGAAGTATCTAGAAATATTATCCACTTGTGTAGTTCTAAAAAGTCAATTGGATATTCACAAGAGGTAACATGAAACTCAAGTGCTAGAAAGAGGACTTTTAGGACTTTTATCTATTGACACTTAAATTTAACAATTTATATATTCATGTTGTATAAAAAAAATTTAGGAATTAATTAGGGAGTTAGTAAACAAAAATATGTCTGTAACATTGCGCCTTCGTATTATTTAGTTATAGACAACCTCATAATGAGTAATTCAGTCAAGGGATGCTCAAAATGCCTTTGCCCATGTTCGCCACCACCTCAAGCTGCGTCTGCCTAGCCCCTTTGCTCGATAGGTTTCGAATACTCTTCGTCTGTTGACACCTAAATTTTGGCAAATCATATAGAGTTAATTGCACAAATAATAAAAAAATAGGGATTTATTTTAATCATTGAAAAAAATTATATGCATATAGTTACTAGGAGCATCTTGTATTTTAGGTAAGACCATTGGCGGTGAGCTGGGAAAGAAATATTGGGCGTATTTTGAGCAGGTTATATTTGGGCAAAAAGAAGAAACATATCTTTACTAAATGGGAAGGTGGTGAACAATGAATAAAAAGGAAAAAAAAAGAGATAGCAATATTCAGTCAAATTCCTTAAGATTTGACCGAATATTTGTTTATTTCTTCTTAAAAGTGTACAACAGCTTTAGACGATGGTGCGAGGGGGGCTTTTATAAAAAAAAAAAAAAACAGAGAAGAGAGAGATAAAACGCGAGAGAGGGAGCCTCTGTCCGGGGACCTTCGACTCCAGCGACTTGTTCGTAACGCTTACCTCGTCTAATTTCCGGCTCCAGAGTCTCGCCCTTGGTTTCCCTTCCATTCGTTTTCTTCCTACCTCGCCGGTGAATCTCTATTATAGCCAATTAGTCCACGGCTTCCCGAGGATCGTGGTCGGGAAAACCCCACGGATGAGGTTGCTTTGTCTCGAGCTCGCTCAAGCGTGTTAGCTCCTCGTGTTTCCCGAGCCATGTAGGGATTTTTGTTGCTTTCTTTTCCCTTTCTGTCACCTCCTCATGCTTGGGTTCACTGTGTTCTTCAAAGCCAAATGGAGTGATGGTCGGTTTGGTTGATTTCTAGGCTTCTGTATTGCTAAAATTTTTGCTTTTGTGGTTGGTCCTTGTTGCATTATAGGCTTAGATTTCACCTTCTTTTAATCCTGCAACCGAATCGCTCATCACACCTTACCTGTTCGACGAATTGATTGAATGAATTGTCATGCTTTGTTTCTGTGTCGCATGGTTTTTGTTTTTCGTTTGTGTGATGCATCTAGTTTGGAGAGCTATTGGCGAGCCGGTCGCGTTCCATGCTCCCCGTCGTGGTCGCAGTGGTCCTCGCGCAGAGCAGGTAAGTTCTTGGACGTGCGCAAGGAAGAAGACTCTGCCTCGCGAGCTGGGCTTTCCACGTTAATTGGCTATTTATCTATGGGTTCGGATCTGAACGTTCTTGGGGGTTTTGCGTGTTCGGGCATTTGACCATCTCTCGAAGTTTTGATTTTTTTTGTTTCTTGTGGGGTGAAATTGTTTGGTTAACTGGTGGGGTTTGTGCTTCTTGATTGATTGCTCCTAGCGAAGTGTTATGCTTCTTGTGATTTCACTAGTTGTAGTTGACAAGCCATGTGTGGTCTTTCTAATGCTGATGGTAGTAAGTTCTTGTGTTCCTCGCTAGTCAAAGGAGAAGCGCACATATCGAAGGCTTCCCAGACGATCTGATTGAAGCTTGAGAAGCTCAAATCTGTGTAATACGAAATCATCAAAATCTTTCTATGCCAAAAATAAATAAATAAAATCCTGAGTTGGCTTGAATATTTGGTTATAATATTTCTTATCTAACTTGTTTGTTTTGAGTGATAGGCATCTTCAATTGGGATTTATTTCCTAATTTGCAATCGCATATAAATTTTTTATTCTATCTATAAGGTTTTAGATGGAATAATTAATTGCGTGAGAATCCTTAAAATTGATATCTTGATTTTAAGGCTTAAGATCAATTTATCGATTTTATTCCCAAAATTTGTCGGTGAACTTAGATTTTTTTTTCTTATAAAAAATATATAAAAAAGATTGCATGATTAGATTAGATTGCATATTAGATAATATTGCATGCCGAATTTAGGTTACACAATTTCAAGTTTTAATAAAAGAATAAAAAAATGCCATATGCATACCATATAGTTTGCATATTAGGATATTAATAAAACAAAAAAAAAATCATCACTTGATTTTCTTTGTTTATTGTTTTGAGCATTTAGATAAATGTTTGCGCACCCGCTGATCACCATAGATGTTAGGGAAGTTAATTAAAATCAATTCAAACTGCCTGCAAAATATATTTTTTTTGAATTAATGAAAAGGTACCGAAATGGCGGTAGAATAATTCAGCGTAATCAAATCCCCATACCCACTATCTCTAGTTCATATGGGTAAAGTATAACTCTCGGTACTTTACATGAGTTTCTAATCGACCCACTAAAAATAGATTAGTGGCAACTCTAATGAAAATCAATTTTGCATGATAAAAACTTTAATCTAAGTTGCGAATTGGTACGAGCTTGGGAGAGCTCAAGCTAAGATAAACTTATTAATCCATTAGCCAAATCCTAGGTAGTGCACTTTCGGAGAGGTCGCGATAGCTTAGCGACTCCGCTGGGGACTTAATAATCAATTAGTCAAACTCTACTAGACTTAGCCAATTTTTAAATTTAAAAAAAAATTGTTTTTGTTTGGCAACGATGACTTTAGGTAAGTCTCTAACATTAGGAGTTAAATGTATTTGCATAAATGAGTTATAAGGGGTTGAGTGTTTGCTAATCATTGGTCTTGCAAGAAGGCGTTTGTGATGAATGAATGCATTGTTAGAATTGTTGCTTGATAATAACTGTCGTACATATTCTTATTGCTTTAGCACTACATTTTTGCAGACACGACCTGCTGCCAGACCTGGGCCGCCCTAGGATCACTTAGGATAGTATTAAGTTGGATACGACTTCGACCGAACGCTGCGTAGTAGAGGTTGCCCAACTTAATCCCGAAAAATTTTCTTCTTAGTGTCAAGAGTGTTCGCCTCTGCCTGTGAGTCCGCATTGATTTGGGGCATCATTTTTTACTAAGCCGGAGTTATGAGGACTTGATTTAGTACGCACGGTCACAACTGGTCATCCCACTCTTGTGGCTCCATTTTGGTAAGCCTTTTAGAGTAGAAATTGAGTTACACCTATCATGTGCATCTCTATGTGTTTGCCTTGATCGTCCATGGAAGTAAGTTTTTTTTTTATTCTACTTTTTTACAAGTTACTTGTCTTTCTATATATTTGTTCGGTCCATGATAATTAGGTGAGTTGAATCTCGGTCTATATATAATGGGAAAGTCTGATGTTCAATTCGTTCCTGCTCCAAAAGCTGAACTCAATCGATGGTGGGACAAGTTGGACCATGAGGGCCGAATCTATGTCGAGAACAGACTTGGTCGACTTATCCCGCTCCTTGACATTGACGTTCAAAGTGGAGCTATGCAAGCAATAGCTCTTTTTTTATGCCCCCACACATCCACATTTGTGTTTGGTAAGTACGAACTTGCCCTGACTTTGGAAGAATATAGCGTTGCCATAGGAAAACCTTTGGATTTCGAGTTGATTAATGCACCTCTAAGTAGAGTCACAATTGATTTTGTCTGATTTTCTCAAGGTAAACAAAAGCGAAGTGACAAGAGTCCTAAAAGATAATTGTCATGCTTGTCCACTTCCTTTTTTGGATTAATGTTTTGAAAATGCTGAAACTCTTTTGAAAAGTAGAATATTTATTCTAGCCTTCTTTGGATTCATAATCTTCCCTTTTTGAAAAAATGCCATCGATCCTTCTATTGCATAGGTAGTTAAGCAAGTATGTGGTGGTGTTAATTTCATTAATACCATTCTAGCTGAAACATTTTTGTCACTCACCCAATTCAAAGAAAATGAGGAAAAGACCTTTCGTGCACCCATCAAACTTTTACAAATATGGTTTTTCTCTCACGCAAAAGCATTTGCTATTTACATGAGTATTAGTGGCTCCACTGAACCTATTCACCCCCATTGAGGAATTTAATGATTTGCAAAATCGAACTCCAAATCTCTCTTATTCAAACTGGATAAACCTATTGAAATATCCAAAGGCTAAGATTTTCCTATGGCAAGCTAGATGGTTCTGAGTTTGTGAGGCACGTCTTTCCCATGGAGATCATCAGCAAATCCAACTGATAGGGATCACTGGAGTGACCTCCTACCATCCACTTCGAGTAGTCCGCCAATATAAGGTATTGTAGGACTTACCTCCATCTTTGATGACTACATGGGAGATCTCTACCATGTCGAACAAGCTTGGTGCAATTACCATACTCAGAGCTTGAAGTGGCCTGGAAAATGAGCTTGAAGGGAAGCAAAAGACCTACCATGGTACCATCCGATACATCTGCAAATACAAGTTCCCAGATGAGTGGCTCCGAAGATTCCTGATGTGACAATTAAACCGACTTGACAAGTATAAGCCAGTCAGTACAAGAGGAAAGTCGACGAGCTTGAAGAGCAAGTGAAGAAAGTTGCCAAGGAGAATAGGCAATTGCGTTGAGCATTAACTTCCCATTTATTTATAGACCAAGCCAAATAAAATTGTTTAGATTGAGTCATTTTCTTTCTAGCTTGTTTGGGGCATTTATTTTACCTTTCATGTAAGATTTATTTCATAAATGAATAAAACAAAATGCTTAGATCATTGTCATGGACCGCTTATTTTTTCACATTATGCTTGAATTAGGTGATCACGGATCATCCTCGTTCCAAAAGATTTAAAAAAAATCAAAAAAGAGGTGCATTTTGGATAAACCTTATTTATTTTTCTAACCCATTTACTTCATGTGTCAGAGCCTAACTCTTTCTTGTTTGGTTGAGAGTTGGCACTTTCCAATGAAAGTAATTTGCAAAGATTAACATGGAGAACTATGGGACATTTTTTAATCCACCAAATACAGCACATTGATGAGTGGTATAAATTTTACCAATAAGAGATCACATTTATTTAGAGCCATACTCATACACATTTTTTTATGCAGGGGGCAATAGCAAAAAGGCGTCATCAAAGATTGAGTTCACACCCAAAAGCAGTCAATGGACTTTCATTTCTAATGGCTCTCTTGCATTTGATATCGTATTCATCCTATGCTTGGATGATATTTTTGAATGAGATAAATTGTTTGTGCTTAAAAGCTATAACCTTAAAGTGCTTACATTTGCTAAAAAGGATTTTGCATGATGGTTTTTGCTTGTTTCAGTCATGAATCCACTGAATATTGCCAAAATTAAACAATTTGATGATTGATGCGGAATTGATTGAGAATAGTAAATAAGATGCATTGGGATGATGAAAGGCAAACCCTATCCATGCACAATTCAATTCTTATACACTTGTGAGATGAGCATGTAAAGTTCCATGTTCACAAGGTAAAAAGTTTTCTCGCGAAAGGTACGATAATCGAAATGATGAGACACAGTTCATTTCTTTATCCTACACACTAAATGATCCATTTATTACCCATTTTGAGCCTAAACACTTGTGAAGTTAACAGGAAATTCTAGATAGGGAACAACATTAGTGCCCTCAGCTTTCACTCTAATATTTCCCAAGTAATGGTCACATAGGAGACGAATTCCGTTAGAATAGCCTAATTAGAAGACAAACTACGTTAATATAACACATCCTTCCACTTGACCGGTGTTAAGGCCATGGACATTAGTTCCATTCATCCAAATGCAAGAAATGAACCTATGTGACCAAATTATGAATAAGCTCGATGATTAGCAAGCTTAGAGGGCCAAGGGATGAAGCCTTTATCCCAAAAGGAACCAAAAGTTTTGTGAAACGGTAAGTTCTCAAAGAGAACCTGGTTAGTGCCCCCAGCTTTCGCTCCAATTATTCCCAAGTAATGGTCACATAGGAAACAAACTCCGTTAACATGACCAAAAAGGAGACAAAGTCCGTTAGAATGAGACGTCTTTCCACTTGAACGATTTTAAAGCCAAGGACATTATTTCAGTTCATCCAAATGCAAGAAACAAACCGAAGTGACCTAATTATGAATAAGCTAGATGATCTGCAAGCTTGGAGAGCCATGGGATGAAGCCTTCCACCCAAATCGAACCAAAAGTTTCTTAGAACGGGAAGTTCTAACAAGAGAACCAAGGTAGCGCCCTCAGCTTTCGCTCTAATCTTTCCCAAGTAATCGTCTAATTGGAGATGAACACCGTTAAAAGTGCCCAAAAGGAGACGAACTCTGTTTGAATGGGACTTCCTTCCATTTGATCGATGTTAATGCCATGGACATTAGCTCCATTCATCCAAATCCAAGAAAAGAACCTAAGTGAGCCAATTATGAATAAGTTAGATGGTTCACAAGATTGGAGAGTCTTGAGCTGAAGCCTTCGTACAAGAAAGAATGAAAAGTTTCTTAGAACCAGAAGTTCTAGCAAGAGAACCACTTTAGTGCACTCGGCTTTTGCTTCAATCTTTTCCAAGTAATTGTCACATTGGAGACGAACTCCGTTAGAATGGCCCAATAGTTCACGAATTCCATTATAATGGGATGTCCTTCCACTTAACCGATGTTAACACCCTAGACATTGACTCCATTCATCCACATGTAAGAAAAAAACCTAAGTGACCCAATTATCAATAAGTTAGATGGTTCGCAAGCTTGGACAGCCTTGGAATGAAGCCTTCGACTCAAAAGGAACCAAAAGTTCCGTCAAACGGTAAGTTCTCAAAGAAAACTTGTTAGTGCCCTCGGCTTTCACTCTAATCTTTCCCATGTAATCGTCACATAGGAAATGAACTCCGTTAAAAAGGCGTAATACGAGACGAACTCCGTCAGAATGGGACGTCCTTCCACTTCACCGATGTTAAGGCCCTGGACATTAGCTCCATTCATCCACTTGTTATAAAAGAGTCTAAGTGACCCAATTATGAATAAGTTAGATGATTTGCAAGCTTGGCCAGCCATGGGATGAAGCCTTCATAGTAAAAAGCATGAAAAGTATCTTAGAAACGGAAGTTCTAGCAAGAGAACCACTTTAGTGTCCTAAAAGGAGACTAACTTGGTCAAAAGTGCCTAAAAGGAGACTAACTTGGTTTGAATGGGACGTCCTTCCATTTGACCGATGTTAGTGCCTTGGAAATTAGTTCCATTCATCCAAATCCAAGAAAAGAACCTAAGTGACCTAATTATGAATAAGTTAGATGGTTTGCAAGCTTGGAGAGCCTTGGAATGAAGCCTTTAACTCAAAAGGAACCAAATGTTTCATCAAATGGTAAGTTCTCAAAGAAAACCTTGTTAATGCCGTCAGCTTTCGCTTCAATCTTTCTGAAGTAATGGTCACATAGGAAATGAACTTCGTTAAAATGGCCCAATATGAGACGAATTCCATTAGAATGGGACATCCTTCCACTTCACCGATGCTAAGGCCTTGGACATTAGCTCCATTCATCCACTTGCTAGAAAAGAACCTAAGTGACCCAATTATGAATAAGTTAGATGATTTGCAAGCTTGGCCAGCCATGGGATGAAGCCTTCGTAGTAAAAAGCATGACAAGTATCTTAGAAATGGAAGTTCTGGCAAGAGAACCACTTTAGTGCACTTGGCTTTAGCTCTAATCTTTTCTAAGTAATCATCACATTGGAGATGAACTTTGTCAGAATGACCCAATAGGAGACGAACTCTGTGAGAATGAGACGTCCTTCTATTTAATCGATGTTAAGGCCCTAGACATTAGCTCCACTAATCCATATGCAGGAAAATAACCTAAGTAACCACTTATGAATAAGTTAGATGATTCGAAAACTTGGAGATACATGGGAATAAGACTTCACCCTGGAAAGAGCCAAAAGTTTCATAACGGGAAGTTCGAGCAAGAGAACCAATTTAGTGCATTAGGCTTTTGCCCTAATCTTTTCCAAATAATTGTCATACTAGAGACGAACTCCGTTAGAATGGCCCAATAGCAGATGAACTTCAGTAGAATGGGACGTCCTTCCACTTGACCGATGTTACCGCCCTAGGCATTAGCTCAATTCATCCACATGCTAGAAAAGAACATAAGTGACCAAATTATGAATAAGTCAGATTATTTCCAAGTTTGGAGAGCCATGGGATGAAGACTTTGTTCAAAAAATAACCAAAAGTTTCTTAGAACCGGAAGTTCTAGCAAGAGAACCACTTTAGTTCACTCAGCTTTCACTATAATCTTTTCCAAGTAATTGTCACATTGGAGATGAACTCCGTTAGAATGGCCCAATAGCACACGAATTTCGTTATAATGGGATGTCCTTCCACTTGACCGATGTTAACGCCCTAGATATTATCTCCATTCATCCACATGCTAGAAAAGAACCTAAGTAACCCAATAATGAATAAGTTAGATGATTTGCAAACTTGGAGAGCCATGGGATGAAGCCTTCTCACCAAAAAGAACCAAAAGTTTCTTAGAAGCAGAAGTTCTAGCAAGAGAACCACTTTAGTGCACTCGGCTTTCACTCTAATATTTTCCAAGTAATGGTCACATTGGAGACGAATTCCGTTAGAAGGAGACGTCCTTCTACTTGACTGATGTTAAGCCCCTAGACATTCGCTCCATTCATCCACATTAAAGAAAAGAATCTCAATAACGCAATTATGAATAAGTTAGATGATTCGCAAACTTGGAGATATATGGGATGAAGCCTTCGTCCCAAAATGAACCAAAAGTTTTGTGGAACAGGAAGTTCAAGCAAGAGAACCAAGTTAATGTCCTCAGCTTTCGGTCTAATTGGTCCCATGTAATGATCACATTGGAAACAAACTCTGTTAGAATGGCCTAAAAGGAGACGAACTTCATAAGAATGAGACATCCTTCCACTTGACCGATGTTACAGCCAATGACATTAGTTCCATTCATCCAAATGCTTGAAAGAAACCTAACTGACCTAATTATGATTAAACTAGATGATCTACAAACTTGGAGAGCCATGGGATGAAGCCTCCAACCCAAATGGAACCAGAACTTTCTTAGAACTGGAACTTATAGCAAGAAAATCACATTAGCATCCTCATCTTTCACTATAATCTTTCGCAAGTAATGGTCACATAGGGGACGAACTCCCTTAAAAGTGCCCAAAAGGAGATGAACTCCATTTCAATGGGACGTCCGTCCATTTGACCGATATTAGTGCCACGGACATTAGCTCTATTCAACCAAATTCAAGAAAGAACCTAAGTGAGCAAATAATGAATTAGTTTGATGGTTCACAAGCTTGGAGAGCCATGGAATGAAGCCTTCGACTCAAAAGGAACCAACAATTTTGTAAAACGGTAAGTTCTCAAAGAAAATCCTATTAGTGCCTTCCGCCTTCACTTTAATCTAAGACGAACTCCATCAAAAAGGGGTGTCTTTCCACATGACCTATGTTGAGGCCTGGGACATTAGCTCCATTCATTCACATGCTAGAAAAGAACCTAAGTGACGGATATTCCTTGCTCATTATCAGACAATCACTTATTCACAAACCTCGTGTGGGGCTAATAGTTTTCATTTCACATCTCATGGAAAACCATTTTCGCTCCGCTTAGCCCTATCCCCCTCCAGGGGTATTTTAGTGCTAGGTTCTATAGGAACTGGACGATCCTATTTGGTCAAATACCTAGCGACAAACTCCTATGTTCCTTTCATTACAGTATTTCTGAACAAGTTCTATGGACAGTTCCCATAAGATTTCATTCTTGAACAAAAATACATTTTTTGATTTATTTCATCTGGTCCATGACCGGAACAGGGGGGGATACACGTTACACCACGATTTTGAATCAGAAGAGAGATTTCAAGAAATGGCAGATCTATTCACTCTATCAATAAGCGAGCCGGATCTAGTGTATCGATCTGGTGTATCATAAGGGATTTGCCTTTTCTATGTGATCAATCCTTTTTTCTGTCGTTAAGGTGGAAAACTGAACCAAGAATTCTCTTTCTTTATCATCAATCGAATCACTGTTCGCGACCCAAGATTCCACTGAATAGAAACATTAAACTAAAAGCCCATACAAAATGAGCACCTAGGAAAAAAAAGCCATATGCAGATAATGAAGAACCATAAGACTGAATTACTTGGGATGCATGTGCCCATAAGAAATCGCGGAGCCAACCATTAATAGTGATGGAACTCTGCGCAAAGTTTCCTCCCGCGATATGAGTTACCACTCCTTAATCACTTATACTACCGCAAACATCTGACTGCATTTCACCTTCAAAAAGCGTAGATTTTTTTTTTTGCAATAACCTTTTTTTTCTTTAGCTATCCTTATTCTGACAGAGCAACGCAATTTGAATCAGTATGGAAATGAAGTACTAGATAATTTCTTTATTCTTTTCTTGTTGCTTGTCGAAATGGCTGCTAATACCCCGTAGGCTGAGGAGCAAAAGGAGGAATCCGCCCGAGGAGGGGCTTGCGTCTGATTAGCTAGTTGGTGAGGCAATAGCTTACCAAGGCGATGATCAGTAGCTGGTCCGAGAGGATGATCAGCCACACTGGGACTGGACCAATTCATTTATTCCGAGAATTCATGAGCTAACCCTACAATTAAAATAGATATTGAAAGAGTAAATATTCGCCCGCGAAGGTCAACCCCTTCTTCTTGCGCTAAAGATCTTACCATTTCCGAAGGAACTGGAGTTACATCTCTTTTCCATTTCCATTCAAGAGTTCTTATGTGTTTCCGCGCGCCCCTGAAAAATGGACAAATTCCTTTTCTTTTCTTAGGAACACATACAATATTCGTCACTACAAAAAGGATAATGGTAACCCCCCCATTAACTACTTCATTTATGAATTTTTGATTTGATATAATATTAATATAGAATATATATATAAGGAATCCTTCGGATAATTAAAATCGAAGCAATTGGATGTACGACTTGGGCCTATATGACATGACCGATCAATAGAAATACTCCAACACTCCACCTTTGTCATATATTCCATACATCACACTAGATAGATATCATATTCATGGAATACGATTCACTTTCAAGATGCCTTGGTGGTGAAATGGTAGACACGCGAGACTCAAAATCTCGTGCTAAAGAGCGTGGAGGTTCGAGTCCATCTGAGAAATATTTACCATCCGAAAAGAGGAAAAAACGGAGTCTTTGTCTAAAGAAATGCGTTGAAGTGATGTGGATTATTCAATAATCGAAATCGATTGCTTTATAAAAAGAAGATATTCATTATTATCAAGAATGTTAGACCATAAAGAAGCTATCATATCCCATTTAACCTGGGCCAGCCTCTTTATGGGGTTCCACACTTTGGGACTTTATGTTCATAATGATGTCATGCTTGCTTTTGGTACTCCGGAGAAACAAATCTTAATCGAACCTATATTTGCCCAATGGATACATCCCTGGAGTTGAATACCTCATTCAAGAATTGTTTTTGATCCAATACGTAAGAATCCATAGAAAAGGCAAATCCCTTATGATACACCAGATATTATGAATAAGTTAGATGATTTGCAAGCTTGGAGAGCCATGGGATGAAGCCATCGTACAAAAAAGAACCAAAAGATTCTTAGAACCAGAAATTCTAGCAAGAGAACCACTTCAGTACACTCGGCTTTGACGTTAATATTTTCCAAGTAAATGTCACATTGGAGAGGAACCCCATTAGAATGGCCCAATAGCACACAAATTTTGTTATAATGGGATGTCCTTCCACTTAACCGATATTAACGCCCTGGACATTAACTCCATTCATCCACATGCTAGAAAAGAACCTAAGTGACCCAATTATGAATAAGTTAGATGATTTGCAAGCTTGGAGAGCCATATGATGAAACTTTCATACCAAAAAGAACCAAAATTTGCTTAGAACTAGCAGTTCTAGCAAGAGAACCACTTTAGTGCACTTTGCTTTTCTCTAGTTTGTTCCAAGTAATGGTCACATTGGAGACGAACTCCGTTAGAATGAGACGCCCTTCTGCTTGACTAATGTCAAGCCCCTGGACATTCGTTCCATTCATCCACATTGAAGAAAGGAATCTCAATAACCCAATTATGAATAAGTTAGATGATTCGCAAACTTGGAGATATATGGGATGAAGTCTTCAACCCAAACAGAACCAAAAGTTTCTTAGAACAGGAAGTTCTAGCTGGGGAACAACATTAGTGCCCTCGACTTTCGCTCTAATCTTTTCCAATATATAGTCACATATGAGACAAACTCTGTTAGAATGACCCAACAGAAGACGAACTACGTTCGACTAACACATTCTTCCACTTGACCGATGTTAAGGCCATGGACATTTGTTCCATTCATCCAAATGTAAGAAACGAACCTAAGTGACCCAATTATGAATGATTTAGATGATTCACAAGCTTCGAGAGCCATGGGATGAAACCTTTATCATAAAATGAACCAAAAGATTCATAGAACGAGAAGTTCTAGCAAGAGAACCATGTTAGTGCCCTCGGCTTTCACTCTAATCTTTCTCAAGTAATGGTCACATAGGAAACAAACTCAGTTAGAATGACCCAAAAGGAGACGAACTCCATTAGAATGAGACGTCTTTCCAATTGACCGATGTTAAAGCCAAGGAATTAGTTCAATTCATCCAAATGCAAGAAATGAACCTAAGTGACCTAATTATGAATAAACTAGATGATCCGCAAGCTTGGAGAGCCATGGGATGAAGCCTTCGACCCAAATGGAACCAAAACTTTCTTAGAGAGGGAACTTCTCGCAAGAGAACAACGTTAGCGCCCTCAGCTTTCACTCTAATATTTCCTAACAAATGGTCACATGGGAGACGAACTGTGTTACAAGTGCCCAAAAGGAGACGAACTCCGTTTGAATGGGACGTCCTTCCATTTGAGCGATGTTAATGCCATGGACATTAGCTCTATTCATCCAAATGCAAGAAAATAACCTAAGTGATCCAATTTTGAATAAGTAAGACGGTTTGCAAGCTTTGAGAAACGTGGGATAAAGCCTTTGACTCAAAAGGAACCAAATGTTTCGTAAAACAGTAAGTTTTCAAAAAGAAACTTGAGTGTCCACAGATTTTGCTTCAATCTTTCCCAAGTAATGGTCACATAGGAAATGAACTCCGTTAAAATGGCCCAATATGAGAGGAACTTTGTCAAAAAGGGGTGTCCTACCACTTGACCTCTGTTAAGGCCATGGACATTAGCTCCATTCATCCACATGCTAAAAAGAACCTAAGTGACCCAATTATGAAAAAGTTAGATGATTTGCAAGCTTAGAGAAGAACTCCGTTAGAATGGGACATGATACCACTGGACCGATGTTAAGGTCCTAGAGTTTAGCTCCATTCATCCAAATGCAAGAAAAGAACCCAATTTGCAAGCTTGGAGACCATGGGATGAAGG
Source organism: Melaleuca alternifolia (assembly GCA_019926035.1). Lineage (NCBI taxonomy): Eukaryota > Viridiplantae > Streptophyta > Magnoliopsida > Myrtales > Myrtaceae > Melaleuca > Melaleuca alternifolia. The sequence goes on from JAGKPW010003068.1 coordinate 155,634, forward strand.
GTTTGTCCTCGGCTTGTTGCTCTGATCTTTCCTGAGTAATGGTCACATAGGAGACGAGCTCTGTTAGAATGGCCTAATAGGAGACGAACTCCTTTTGAATGGGACATCCTTCCACTTGATCGATAATAAGGCCCTAGACATTAATTCCATTCATCCACTTGCTAGAAAAGAACCTAAGTAATCCAATTATGAATAAGTTCATTGATTCGCAAGCTTGGAGAGACAAGGGATGAAGCGTTCGACACAAAAGGAACCAAATGTTTCCTAGAACAGTAAGTTCTAACCATAGAACCACGTTAGTGCCCCAGGTTCTCGTTTAAGTTTTTCCCAAGTAATGGTGACATAGGAGACGAACTCGGTAAGAATGGCCCAATAGGAGATAAACTCCACCAAAATGGGATATCCTTCCCCTTGACCAATGCTAAGGCCATAGGCATTAGCTTAATTCATTCACATGCAAGAAAAGAACCTAAGTGGTCCAATTATGAATGAGTTAGATGATTCGCAAGTTTGGATAGCCATGGGATGAAGCCTTCGTCCCAAAAGGAACCAACAGTTTCTTTGGATGGAAGTTCTAGTAAGAGAACCACATTAGTGGCCATGGCATTCACTCTAATCTTTACCAAGTAATGCTCACATAGGAGACAAACTCCATTATAATGGGATGTCCTTCCACTTGACCAATGCTAAGTCCCTGGACATTAGCTCCATTCATCCACATGCGAGAAAAGAACCTAAGTGACCCATTTATGAATATGTTCGATGATTTGCAACCTTAGAGAGCCATGGGATGAAGACTTCATTCCAAAAAGAACTAAAAGTTTCTTAGAACAGGAAGTTCTAGTTAGAGAACCACGTTAGTGCCTTCGTCTTTCACTCGAATCTTTCCCAAGCAGTGATCACATAGGAGACAAATATCGTTAGAATGGCCTAATAAGAGACGAACTCCGTTAGAATGGTATGTCCTTCCACTTGACCGATGTTAAGGCCCTAGACTTTTGCTCCATTCATCCAAATGCAAGAAAAGAATTCAATTCACCCAATTATAAATAACTTAGTTTATTCACAACCTTGTAGAGCCATGGGATGAAGCCTTCGTCCCAAAAAGAACTAACGGTTTCTTAGAACCGGAAGTGTTAGCAAGAGAACCATTCTAGTGCCCTTGGCCTTCAATCTTATCTTTCACAAGCAGTGATCACATAGGAGACACATTCCATTAGAATGGCCTAATAGGAGATGAACTCCGTTAGAATGGTATGTCCTACCACTTAACCAATATCAAGGCCCTAGACTTTAGCTCCAATCATCCAAATGCAAAAAAATAGCCGAATTGACCCAATTATGTATAAATTAGAAGATTGGCAAGCTTGTAGAGCCATGTGATGAAGCGTTCAACCTAAAAGGAACCAAAAGTTTGTTAGAATAGAAAATTGAACCTAGAGAACGACGTTAGCGCCCTCAGCTTTCACTCTAATATTTCCCAACTAAGACGAAATCCGTTAGAATGGTCTAATTAGACTCGAACTCCATTACAATGACACGTTTTCCACTTGAACGATGTTAAGGCCTTGGACTTTAGCTCTATTCAAATAAACATGCAGGAAAAGAACCTAAGTATCCCAATTTTTAAGAAGTTAGATGATTAGAAAGCTTGGATAGCCATGGGAAGAAGCGTTAGACCCAAAAGGAACTAAAAGTGTCTTAGAACGAAAAGTTCTAGTAAGAGAACCACGTTAGTGGCCTCAGCTTTCGCTCTAATCTTTCCCATGTAATGGTCACATACGAGACAAACTTCGCCAAAATGGCCCAATAAGAGACGAAGTTCATTATAATAAGTCGTCCTTCAACTTGACCAATATTATGGCCCCGAACATTAGCTCCGTTTTAGAGACGAAGTTAGATGATTCGCTACCTTGGAGAGCCATGGGATGAAGCCTTCATCCCAAAAAGAACTAAAAGTTTCTTAGAACCGAAAGTTCTAGTAAGAGAACCATGTTCGTAGGATTAAGGTTAACATCCTATATAAGGTTGCTTATAGTTTTTTTAAAGACAGACATAATTTTATATAGAAAGGTTTTCTTCTTTGTATTATGTTGAGGACTAGATTTTATCAAAGTTTTCTTGTGGCGATCAAATTCAACTTATTGTACAAGATCACGAATTCTCTTTTTTTTTGGCGTTATAACGTGGATTGGTTGACACAAGTTCGTCAACAAGTCGCATTCATATCAAGATTACCAATTAGAGGTTCGATTGGGGGTTGAGGTCAGTAATTTGCAACTCATGAATCTTCGTAAAACGATAACTTCTGCTTTAAATATATAGATATATATCATATGGTAAACCCAATCGCCTGGCTCAAACACTACTTTCTTGCGACCTTTATTGGTTTGCTTTGCATACTGCTCTATCTTATGATCAATATTCAATCGCGTCTTCTCATGCAAGGTCTTCACAAATGTAGCTTTCCTAGCACCATCTAAATCCATATGCTTTTTCAACAGGCAAAAGGGTTAAATCTAATGAAGCTAAGGTTAAAACCATAGACCACCTCAAACGATCTGAATTTAGTAGCAGAATGGATGCTCCTATTATAAGCAAACTCAACATGCGGTAAACAATCTTCCCAAGACTTATTGTTCTTTTTAATTATTGCACGCCATAATGTCCCTAAAGTCCTGTTAACTACTTCAGTTTGACCATTAGTTTGTGGATGATAAGTAGTAGATAATAAAATTTGTGTATCTAACTTCTTTCACAATGTCTTCCAAAAGTAGCTAAGAAATTTAGAATCTCGATTAGAAACAATAGACCTAGGCATGCCATGCAAACGTACAACCTCACGAAAGAACAATTCAGCAACATGCAATGCATCATCGATTTTATGACAAGGTATAAAATGAGCCATCTTTGAGAATCGATCAACAACCTCAAAAATAGAATCCTTGCCATGCTTAGACCTATCCAATCCTAACAAAAAATCCATAGAGATGTCAACCCAAGGATGTGTCAGACTAGGCAAATTTGTGTACGAACCATGTGGTTTAGTCGTAGACTTAGCCTGCTTACATGTGATACATCTCTCACACATTCGTGTGACATCTCGTTTCATGTGTGGCCAATAAAAATGTTCATGCAGCACTTCATAAGTCTTATTGATTCCAAAAGGCCCCATTAAACCACAATTATGTGCCTCTTGCACTGACAACTCGTGCAAAGAGCATCTAGGCTAACATAACTTATTTTCACGAAAGAGATATCCATCATGCCTATAAACTTCAAACGTAGCATGCTCACAAGCTTCAAATACTCTCCCAAAATCATCATCATCAGTGTATGAACCTTTGATATGCTCAAAACCTAAACACTTTGCTCCTAGAGTAGTTAGAATTGTATACCTTCTAGAAAGTGCATCGGCTACCACTTTTTCCTTACCTTTTTGTACTTGATTACATATGGAAAAGTCTCAATGAACTACATCCATTTGGCATGTCTTTTGTCCAATTTTTGTACAATGAACTGCATCCAGATGATATATATCTATATATCTAGAGCGGAAGTGATCGTTCTACAAAGATCCGTGAGTTGCGAATTGCTGAAAATCAAATACCATATCCATCAGTTTCTCCCATTCTAGATACGCATTAGGATCATTCTTTCCTTGAAAAATTTGAATTTTCATCTTGATATTGCTAAGCTCATCATCTTCTCGATGTCTAAATCTTCGGCATTTGTTTCTCCTCTCAAACCTGCATTCTCGATCATCTTCTATATTTGACGCATATGCTTCATTAAACCGCCACTGTCATCTAGGTTACGCCCTAGGCTTCCACCCTAATTTTATCGTCCCTCTTAGGGTGGCTCATGGTTATCATCAATTCTCGTCTCACATCTTGCAACTCGGTTGCTAAGTGCTTCAATTTGTAAACTCAATCATTGGATGCCTCCTAGAATCGCATCATCCCTTGGACGAGTACCATCCTCCCTTTAATTAACATTTTCCTGACCTGAGCTTGACATTTTTGCCTGAAACTTGTACGAAAACATTAGAAAAAAAAGTCTCACCAAACACCCCCTCATGTGTTTCGCTCAATGTGTTTGTCACTCCTCTCGTGTTTAACTCAATTTCGCCTTTTTCTCCTCTCAATTAAACTCGCACGCTCTTGCCTTTTACCTCTCGTTTCCTTCTAACATGCTCTTTATCAGACTTCAATCTAGTCTCACAAGCTCCTCGCAACAATCAATTAACCACCAAACGAGATCAAATTTAGCAATATATTGTTCAAGTCAGCAAATTTTCGCTAGATTTGAATACAGACTCAATTTTTTCTTCTATTTCTCTGACTATAAACAATAATAATAAAAACCAGTCATCCTCTTGATTTTTTTTGGCTTTTCTTTTGCCGAACTTTTTTTTTGCGAACTCAATTACTTAAGAAACAAATAACTAGGACTAAAAACCCTAAATCAAAGCAAGAACAAATTCATAACCCTAACTTGACTAACTTGATTAATAACGAAGCCCCAAATCTATACACACTAGTTGATGAATGAAAAACAATAAATGTAGGATAACTATACCTTGTAGAATTAGGTTTGATACCAGATAACATATATTTATATATCTGAAGCGAAAGTAATCGTTCTACGAAGATCCGTGAGTTGCGAATTGCTGATATCAACACCAATCGAACCTGTGATTGGTAATTTTGGTATGAACACGACCTGTTGACGAACCTGTGTCAACCAATTCACATTAGAATGCCAGGAACAAGAGAATTCGCGATCTTCTTCGATAAGTTGAATTCAATCTTCACCTTCACAAGGAAACCTTGATAAGATCTAGTCCTCAAAAGAACTCAAAAAAGGAAAACATTTATGTATAAAATTATGTCCGTCTCTAAAAAATATAAGCAACCTCATATAGGGTGCTAACCTTAATCCTAATCCTACTAGGATTAGAATTACAAAAAACAAACCCTAATTAATATAATTTCATCAAAAAAATGGAAAAAGGCCTAAAAGTCCATCTAAACGACTTCAAATCGCTAAAAAACATCTTTAATCAGAAGTGTGTAATGATAAGTGGCCCATTTCCAAGCATCAAACCAAATTTGAGCTAATTCGGAGTTCGTCAGCTCGAAATTCCTTTGAAATTTGCAAAATTAAAAATAATCATGTTGTGCCAAGGAGTTTCAGAATCTTCAAGTCATAAATCCAAATTGTATCCATTCCAATATCTTGAATAATAATGCCGACAGCTTGTTTGAATTCCATCGCTCTCGCTCGAGTGATCGAGCTTGGTGGATAGAATAATGGGTCCCTAGCACCTCCTCCTCGATACGGTTCGATGTCCTCATCATAGTGCCATCAACTTTCCCTCTAATCTTTCCTAAATAGCGATCACATATGAGATGAATTCTGTAAGAATGGCCTAATAGGAGACGAACTCCGTTAGAATGGGATGTCCTTCCACATGACCGATGTTAAGGCCCTAAACTTTAGCTCCATTCGTCCAAATGCAATAAAATAATTCAATTGAACCAATTATGAATAAGTTAGATGATCGGCAAGCTTAGAGATCCATTGGATGAAGCCTAAGTGACCCAATTATGAATAAGTTAAATGATTCGCAAGCTTGGAGAGATAAGGGATGAAGCCTTTGACACAAAAGGAACCAAATGGTTCCTAGAAAGGTAAGTTATAGCAAGAGAACCACGATAGTGCCCTAGGCTTTTGCGTAAGTTTTTCCAAAGTAATGATCACATAGGAGATGAACTCCGTAAGAATGGCCTAATAGGAGATAAACTCCGTCAGAATGGGACATCCTTCCTCGTGACCGATGTTAAGGCCATAGACATTAGCTCAATTTATCCACAAGCAAGAAAAGAGCCTAAGTGATCCAATTATGAATAAGTTAGATAATTTGCAAGTTTGGATAGCCATGGGATAAAGCCTTCAACCCAAAAGGAACCAAAAGTTTCTTTGTATGGGAAGTGCTAGTTAGAGAACCACGTATGTGCCATCGGCTTTCACTCTAATCTTTCCCAAGCAATGATCACATAGGAGATGAATTCTGTTAGAATGGCCTAATAAGAGAAGAACTCCGTTAGAATGGGACAATCTTCCACTTGACTTATATTAAGGCCCTCGACTTTAGCCCCATTCACACAAATGCAAGAAAAGAATGCAATTGACCCAATTATCAATAAGTTAGATGATTGGCAAGCTTGGATAGCCATGGGATGAAGCGTTCAACCCAAAAGGGAACACAAGTTTCTTAGAATGGAAAGTTCTAGCAAGAGAACCACCTTAGTGCCCTCGGCTTTCCCTCTAATCATTCCCTTGTAATGGTCACATAGGAGACAAGCTCCGCTAGAATGGCCCAATAGAAGACGTACTTTGTTAAAATGAGTTGTCCTTCCTTTTGACTGATGTTAAGGCACTAGACATTAGCTCAATTCATCCACATGCAATAAAAGAACCTAAGTGACCCAATTATGAATAAGTTATATGATTCGAAACCTTGGAGAGCCATAGGATGAAGCCTTCGTCCCAAAAGGAACTAAAAGTTTATTAGAACCGAAAGTTCTAACAAGAGAACCGGGTTAGTGCCCTTGGCTTTCCCTCTAATCTTTCCTAAGCAGTGATCACACATGAGACAAATTCCCTAAGAATGGTCTAATAAGAGACGAACTCTGTTAGAATGGGACGTCATTCCACTTGACCGATGTTAAGGCCCTAGACTTTAGCTTCATTCATCCAAATGCAAGAAAATAATTCAATTGACCCAATTATGAATAAGTTAGATGATCGGCAAGCTTAGAGAGCGATGTGATGAAGATTTAAACCCAAAAGGAAACTAAAGTTTCTTAGAACGGGAAGATCTAGCAAGAGAACCATGTTAATGACCTCGGCTTTCACTCTAATCTTTCCCGAGTAATGGTCACAAAGGAGACGAGCTCCGTTAGAATGGCTTAATAGGAGACGAACTCTTTTAGAATGGGCCACATCCTTCTACTTGACTGATAATAAGGCCTAGGAAAAGAACCTGAGTGACCCAATTCTGAATAAAAAAGAAGATTCGCAAGTTTGGAGAGACAATGGATGAAGCCTTTGACACAAAAGGAACCAAATGTTTCCTAGAACGATAAGTTCTAGCAAGAGAACCACGTTAGTGCCCTAGGTTTTGGCTTAAGTTTTTCCTAAGTAATGATCAAATAGGAGACGAACTCCGTATGAATGGTGCAATAGGACATAAACTCCGTTAAAATGGGACGTCCTTCCCTTTGACCAATGTTAAGGCCATGGACATTAACTCAATTCATCCACATGCAAGAAATGAACCTAAGTGATCCCATTATGAATAAGTTAGATGATTCGTAAGTTTGGATAGGCATGAGATGAAGCCTTCGACCCAAAAGGAACTAAAAGTTTCTATGGATGGGAAGTTCTAGCAAGAGAACCGCATTAGTGGCCTTGGCTTTCGCTCTAATCTTTACCAAGTAATGCTCACATAGAAGATGAACTCCATTAGAATGTGACGTCTTTCCACTTGATCGATGCTAAGTCCTTGGACATTAGCTCCGTTCATCCACATGGAAGAAAAGAACCTAAGTGACGAAATTATGAATAAGTTAGATGATTCGTAACCTTGGAGAGCCATGTGATGAAGTCTTCATCCCAAAAATAACTAAAAGTTTCTTAGAACTGGAAGTTTTAGTCTGGGAACCACATTAGTGCCCTCAGCTTTCGCTCTAATCTTTCCCATGCAGTGATCACATAGGAGACAAATTCCATTAGAATGACCAAATAAGAGACAAACTCCATTAGAATGGGACATGCTTCCACTTGAGTAATGTTAATGCCTTAGACTCTAGCTCCATTCATCCAAATGCAAGAAAAGAATTCAATTGACCCAATTATGAATAAGTTAGATGATCACCAAGCTTGGAGAATCTTGGGATGAAGCGTTCGATCCAAAAGAAAACAAAAGTTTCTTAGAATGAGAAGTTCTAGCAAGAGGACCACGTTAGTGCCCTTGGCTTTCCCTCTAATCATTACCTTGTAATGGTCACTTAAGAGAAAAACTCCTCTAGAATGCCCCAATAGGAGACGTACTTTGTAAAAATGAGTCGTCCTTCCACTTGATCGATGTTAAGGCACTGGACATTAGCTCCACTCATCCATATGCAAGAAAACAACCTCAGTGACCCAAATATCAATGAGTTAGATGATTCAGAACCTTGGAGAGACTTGCGATGAAGCCTTCATTCAAAAACTAAAAGTTACTTAGAATATGAAGTTCTAGCAAGAGAGCCACATTAGCTCCCTCAGCTTTCCCTCTAATCTTTCCCAAGCATTGTTCAGATTGGAGACGAATTCCATAAGAATGGTCTAATGGGAGACGAACTCCGTTAGAATCGGACGTCCTTCTACTTGATCGATGTTAAGGCCCTAGACGTTAGCTCCATTCATCCAAATGCAAGAAAAGAATTGAATTGACCTAATTATCAATAAGTTAGTTGATCAGCAAGCATGGAGAGCCATGGGATGAAGTGTTTGTAACGACCCGAAACCCCTATAAATTACTCAAGATAATACCAATATAAAATATTTGCCTTTAGGCCAGACTCAGCTTACTCATGGGTCATCACCGCCTAAGAAAGAGTAGAACTCCACATTTGAAAGATCTCGGAAGTCATATAATCAGAGTTGCGGAAGTTAGAACATTTAGCGCATCTCACGACATTAACCCAGCCCGTACATACTCTTGGAGCTGTATACGAAAATGTTAAAAACAAGAAAATAAGAAGGGCTTTTATTATTCTCCGTAAGAAGGTTTTAGATGACATAAGAGTCGATACAAAACTTTCCTTCATCTATCATACTACAACCCAACCTCATTGATACGAGAAAAAGAAAAGCTCATCAGTCATCACTCATCTCGGAACCGCTATCAACTTCCATGTCACTTGAATAGTTACTATCCTCGTCACTTGCTAATTCATCCACATAACATGAAGGCAGAGGACCTGTCCATCTGTCTCCTTTCAATACAAAATAGGAGAAATATCTAAGTAGAAGATGACCCCTAAAGAAGCTCGTAATGATGGTGATATGAGTCTCAACTCGCTCAAAACTTTTGTCTGGAAAACGGAAATGTGTAAACTCATCTTCATCAGTACTGATATCCTGAAGTGCTACATAGCGAACCGGTGGAATATATATAGGTGCCATAGCTAATCTGGAAAAATGTTAATCCACGGGGTAAGCAAAAGCTTAGTGAAGCAATACTCCAACACATAAATCAAGATCATCACACGGCCCATGCAATGCAAGCATCAAGTCATGTATCATCATCACGGCACACGCATGCAAGTTCATTATGAAAACCTGCAAAACCGTATCATGTGTCAAAACCCATATTTTAAGAAAATCATGCTCATCATAATACTCCTTCCCTCTGAAGGCTTCCGGATCGTAATCCAGGCTACCCGTCTAGAGGCATTGGGCACACTCTATCCAGGAGGTCTGACCCTCATTCATTTGAGGCATTCCCAAACTCCAAGGAGGAACTCTCCACATTGTCTAACGTCTGCTATCAGAAGCTAACCCATTCCTTTCAGTTTTAGGCATCGGCAATCAGTTTGACATGTCACGAGGGAGCTACAGGATCTCATTATCCAAACATCTTTACTCCGAAGGCGTCACGACTTACTCTGCATGGCAATCCGTCCGGCTAGCATTGGTGACACCTCGCTGTGCCAACCTACCATCATCCCAAGCATCCCAACTCCCAGGGGCATTGTCACAATCACATGCATCACATTCACAATCTCAAGAATACTAGCGAGATCACATGTCCGACCTTGCTGCACACATCCCATACCATGCTAACGCGACTAAACACAAGATCAATGCAACCTATATATTTTGAAATCTAGTGCATATTCATGTCTAAATCATACATGTTCCATACCATGTACGATCGAGGCATGCTTATGGACATATGCAACACGTAGGCTTTTCAAAAGTTCTACACGGGCCTAGAAATGCATGATATCACACCACATAAAATGCATACACCTCTAAATGAAAGTATGGATCATTAGTCACATTTTAAACCAAACGAAAAAGAAAATCCTAAGAGACGAGGACTCTCCCAACTTATGGACTACAAGTCACTTGCCTAAACCGGTAAGGATAACACGAGGAGATAACGGCTCGGCTTGACAGTGAGGTCTTGATCCAAGAGTTCCTAACAAAGCACGAACTAGAGATTAGAAAAGAACCAAAAGAGATTGACGAAAATAGAGAGATATTGGCTTGAGGGAGATGAACAACAAACGGCGAGCGGTGGAGGAGGACGATGGCTCGACTCACGAACGACGGCGAGCAGCGACATTTGGTGACAGTGGAGGACGAACGGCGGTGGACGGTGAAGCTTCTCGCTAGAACTCTCTCAAATTCTCTCAAGACTTGTGAGTTCAAGAAACAACTGAAGAAGAGAAAGAAAAATGTGAGAGAAATGGCTTCTTGTAAGCCATGGTGATGCGTTCGGGGGTGAGCAATTCCAATTATTAAAATTTGACAAAAGGTTAGAGTATTTAGGAATTTCGAAATAAGGGTAATGATCAGAACCAAGGCATAAAGGACGCACCACCAGCCAAGGGTCTCGATCGGGATCGAAAATAAGCTCACCACCAAAGGTCTAAAGGAAATTCCACCAACCTTAGGCTAAAAGGCTTTTGGTTCACCACCATGGAGTAATCCACTCTCCAAGGATAAAGAAATCGTGTTGATTCAACTCACAAAGAGGAATTCTTTTCATTCAATCAAGTCTGCATTACAATGGAGATGATTCCTCTATTTATCGAGAAACTATGACATAGATAGGAATTAAAGAGCATGTGTATTACTTAATAGACTCTAAGAACTAGAAGTGCACTAAAGACACTTAGAAATCAAGAAAAACAATAAAATATCTTTTCACTCTTTAGCCTTGATGAGTTGTCGTCTGATAACTTCAGCTTGATTCATCTCTCTAGCTTCTACAGCATTTCTCTCTGGATTTGTTGTAGCTTTGGGATTTACTCCTCTTTCAACGACATCCCATTCCAATGGATCTTTTGATCTCACGAATGCTCTCATTTTATTTTTCCAGATGTTGTAGTCCTTTCCATCAAAGTAAGGTGCTCTGGCATAACTCTGTCCTTCCATCACTTCTGGAGCAAACACACTAGACATAGATCTTTAGCTTAGAAGAAAAAAACTTCAAAAACAAGCACGAGGCTCTGATACCAATTGAAGGATCTAGTGCGATCACCTAGAGGGGGCTGAATAGGTGATTTTAAAAACTTTTGCGAAAGTAAGAAATACACAGCATGTGAAGTGTGAAATACGAGTAATATACGAAGGACTATAAACACAAACAGAGAGTTAAGAGAGTAGAGATCAAGACACAAGAATTATAGTGGTTCGGCTTAGCTTAAGCCTACGTCCACTCTCTCGGGCTGACAGCCTATCGACTGGATTCCACTATGAATCAAAAGAGTTACAAATCATTTCTAAGATTTCACAGAGTCTATTGCTGTCACATCAAGTATGTGTAACACTCTTTTACTTTTAATGTAAGTGCACAGTAAATGAACAGCTCTAAACTTTAGAATTATATTCTTATTAGCGTCTCACATAGCAACTTGAAATATCTCCCTTAAATACTCCTTCATGCCAATATGACTGTTGGCACATTCCAAAGGAATTCTTCCAATCAACCTGTTGGACAGAATCAGGAATATATCAAGCAATCTTCAGAAAGTAATAAGAGCCCTTCAATCCTAGTCGCCCATACAATCAGGATCTTGGTTTCCATAAGTGAATAATTGCCACATTTACCCAATCTTTAGAGAGTCCAATATACCAATAATAAACTTCATAACTTGAGAGTAATCAATCTTGTATGCTGGCATATCCATATGTTAAAGATCTGGTAACTTCCAGATGATACAAGATCTAGCCACGACTAATCACTTGACTTCAAGTCAAATCACGGAGTTTTGCCCTTTTGTCATCTTCAAAATCATCAATAGGGCTTCCTCTAACACTAATGATCCATACTTTGATCTAGAGGTGCATTCATTTTATGTGGTGTGATATCATGCATTTCTAGGCCTGTGTAGAACTTTTGGAAAGCCTACATTTCTAGGCCCGTGTAGAACTTTTGAAAAGCCTAAGTGTTCCATGTGTCCATATGCATGCCTCAATCGTACATGGTATGGGATGTGTGTGATTTAGACATGAATATGCATTAGATTTCAAAATATCTAGGCTGCATTGATCTTGTGTTTAGCCACGCTGGCATGGTATGAGACGTTTGTAGCAAGGCCGGACATTTGATCTTTCTAGCATTCTTGAGATTGTGGATGTGATGCATGTGATTGTGATAATGCCCCTGAGAGTTAGGATGCTTCGGATGATGGTAGGTTGGGACAGCGAGGTGTTGCCAATGCTAGCTAGACGGATTTTCGTGCAGAGTAAGTCGTGATGCCTTCGGAGTGAAGATGCCTGAATAATAAGATCCAATAGCTCTCTCATAACAGGTCGGACTGATCGCCATTACCTAGAGACGAAAGGAATGGGTTAGCTTCTGATAGCAAACGTTAGACGATATGGAAAGTTCCTCCTTAGAGTTAGGGGATGCCTCGAATGAATGAGGGTCAGACCTCCTGGAGAGAGTGTGCGTGGTGCCTCTAGACAGGTAGCCTGGCTTGCGATCCGGAAGCCTTCAAAAGGAATGAGTATTATGATGAGCATGTTTTTCTGAAAATATGGGTTTTGACACATGATACGGTTTTACAGGTTTTCATGATGAACTTGCATGCGTGTGTCGTAATGATGATGCATGACATGATGCTTGCATTGCATGGGCCGTGTGATGATCTTGATTTATGTGTTGGAATGTTGCTTCACTAAGTTTTGGCTTACTTTTTGGATTAACATTTTTCCAGATTAGCGATGGCACCTACATATCTTCCACCGGTTCGCTATGGAGCACGTCCGCTATAGGGGTTTCTGATCGTTACAATCTCACCTGGAGCAAAAGCACTAGACATAGATCTTTAGCTCAGAAGTAGAACACTTAAAAAACAAGCAACCAAGCTTTGATACTAATTGAAAGATCTAATGCGATTACTTAGAAGGGTGTGAATAGGTGATTTCAATATATAAAACGTGTGAAGCATGTTGTATGAGTAAATTAATAAGAGCAACAAGCACAATTAAAGAGTTAAGAGAAGAGAGCAAGTCACAGAGTTTATAGTGGTTTAGTTTAGCTCAAACCTACGTCCACTCTCTCGAGCTGATGGACTATTGGCTAGATTCCACTATGATCAAAAGAGTTACATTTCTGGATCAAGACTTCACAGAATCTTTTGCTCTTTCAAAGCTAGTATGTGTCGTACTCTTTTGTTTACAATATAAGCTCAGAATAAATGAACAGCTCTAAACTTTGGAATTATACTCTTGTACACGTCTTCTTGAAAGACTTGAAGTGTCTCCCTTATATACTGCTTCATGCCTATTTGAACGTTGGCACTTTCCAAAGGAATTCTTCCAATCAATCCATTGCACATAATCAATCAGGGAGATCTCGAGCAATCTTCAGATCATGAGAAGAGCCCGTTAATCTTGGTCGCCTATAGGATTTTGGTTTCCATAAGTGAATACTTGCCACATTTACTTGATCTTAAGAGAATCCAGTATATCAATAATAATCTTCATAATCTTGATGAGAATAATCAATCCTATTGATCAGCCAATATGTTGTCTATCATCTAGGAATATCAAGGTTGTAAGAATACCATCTTACTCAAATAGTCATCACAATCCGACTTCCCAGACTTGACTGAGTCTACCACTCCAGACATTACTCTGTCTAGCATCTCCAAATGTTACGATATCTGACATCTCCAGACAATATAATGTCTGGCCATGACTTTTGTCATCTTCAAAGTCCACTTGTATTTGACTTCAGTTTTTTCACTGAGTTTTGTCATCTTCAAAATAACAATAGAGTTTCCTCTAACACGTAAAACCACCCTAACTGGCAAAACCAAGTCATTTGCATGGCTCCACGCCTAAATCTAGAAATATAATCAAACGAGTTCGTAAAGTCCTCAAATTTGAATATGTCATAAAGGACACATAAACCAACATTTTTCATGCAAACACCTTGATCCAAATCCTTTTGTACAAAGAGCAGTAATTCGCTCAAATTATTACAAAAACTGCATCCATTTTCAGAAATCACGTTCTCTAAAATTAGCTTAGTTCAAAATCCAAAACTCGTCAATTTGATCTGAAAGTCGACCATGTTATACTAAAAGAGGTTATAAATAGTTTTCATGAAAGAACTCTTTCGAAATTTGAACTCTACGAGTTGATAAAAATCATTAGAACATCAGAAGATCAGAAGTTCCAGCAAAAATAGAGGTTCTGTTTTGTTCAAATCGAAGCTGACATAGTTCCCTTTTAAATCCATAAAATCTAGAGTAAAATATATGTCATAGTTGAAATTGTATAAAACACGTTTCATGAAAGAACCAACTTCATAATCACATCACATCTCGTTCCACAAAATCAACAAACAACAATAGTTCAATAAATATACTCTAGAGAAAACTACTAAACTGGACTAAACCACGGTCACATGTGCTAATCCAGTCTATCACTCATCTCATCAAGATGGTTAACATTCATTTAACCCTTTAAGTGTAATCACAACCTAAGAAAGGTTTGGGAAGTTGACTTACTTGATCAGTAAACCAACAAGTCCACGACGATGACAGCACGAAGGCGACTAAAACTTGAGTTTACTTCAACTCCAAAAGAAGTTCGGATGATGCTGAAAAAGCCTTGTAAGTTGCTTCATGAGTTGCTGGTTTGAGAACTATGTTCCTCAGCTAGAAGAATGGAGGTGTAAGAAGTAAAAATATCTAGAAGAAGCTGAAAGAGATATAGCTATAGTCTCCAACGTTCAGCTATGAAGGACGAAGCAAAAAGCCTTGAAATGTCAAACCAAAATATCCAAAACACTTGAGTACTTGCCCATAAGTCTTCAACTGCATTCAATAGCAATTTCCCCTCTCAATCTTCTCCTACCTACGAATTTATACCCATTCACCTCAAGTCACATCCAAATCTTCACCAATTCAAGTCCACATCCATTCAAATTAGGCTTGAATTTTTTCCATAAAATCCCATATCATTTTAATTCTGACAAGGTCAAAAATCAAGATGTCACATTAACACTCATCTAACCTTCTAAGTGTAATCACAACCTAAGAAAGTTTTGGGAAGTTGACTCACCTGGTTAGTAAACCAATAAGTCCACGACAATGATGGAACAAATGCAACTACAACTTGAGTCTACGACAACTCCAAAGAAGTTCAGATAATGATGAAAAAGCCTTGTGAGTCGCTTCCTAAGTTGCTGGTTTGAGAGCAACGTATCTCAGTTGGATGAATGAAGGTGGTACAAAGTGAAATTATCCATAAGAGCTAAAGGAGATATAGCTGTAATCTTCAATGTTCGGTTGTGAAGGGTGAAGCAAGAAGCCATGAAAAGTCAATCCAAAATATCCAAAACACTTGAGTACATGCCCCATAAGTCTTCAACTATATCCAATAGCAATTTTCCCTTCCTAATCTTCTCCAACAAGCCAAGAATGAAGGCTGTAATGCAGCAATCCCTCATACCTACGAATTTGCACCCATTCACTTCAAGACACATTCAAATCTTCCCCAATTCAAATCAGCCTTGAATCTTTTCCGCAAAATATTATCTTCGGGCAGTGTTGAAAATTCAGGATGTCACACAAACCTCCGCTGTGTGCATGGATGAGGGCCATGAGTTTACTGACCCTCACAAGTACATCGCGTGGTTCATGAAGTTGAACGACCATGTGATTGGGCTTTACCACAGCGATGCCATTCCACCATTGGTGAAAGATGTCAAGCCAGAGGGACTCATCATACTCTTGAACTCCGACACCGACGAGAGTTGGATTCGGATGAGGATATGGAGGACTGAGGATGGCATCCTGTGTCTATTGCCACTTTTCGTTTTAGCTCTTAGGTAGAGGAGCTAAGTGTAACCACCCCCACTGTGTGAATGTAATTGTGATTAATGAGTTTGTAGATATATATATGTATATATATGTACATCACGCATATTAAGGGGTTAAGTAACATGCTTCCATTTTTTGATGATTTCTTATCTTTCCTAAACTATTATTGATTGGCTGTGTGACAGGGATGCTTTCGCTTGATTATAGAATAAAGATTAAAAGTCGACATGGATCATGGGATAATGTTGTCAATATAAAATAGTAAACAAGTTCATTTATTCGTACTTGGATTTGTTACGTACCCAAAGGACCTGGGGCATAATGAATCTGAAGTGGCGAATTAGTTTGTTAAGAGCCGGTTCGTTACATTTACTCATAGGAAAAACTTCGCAACACCAATGTAGGCCATCCTAAAGATAAGCCTTGTCACACCCCGAACCTCGAGTGCGCACACATCCCACGGTGGTCGACTAAGATACAATGTTCCTAGGTGGTATCCCCGACCAAATCTTCTATGTACATGCGGAAGCGTAATAAACATTTCTCCGAACAACAATCACACATGGGATTGAAAAGCAGGGCAACCAAACTACACAAAGCATATCTTAAGAACAATCATGAGTTCAAATACACAAGAGACTAAACCAAAAAAGACTTATCTAAACTCCGGGATCTACAGCCAAAGCTCCACGTCGACCAAAAAGGCATGCTCAAAAGCCATCGCCTACAGAACCCCATAACGCACGTGTCGTGCCTCCATCTAGGTACTTGAAAAATAGTTCACCAAGTCAACTCTCCAAGCCCCGATTAGGAAGAAATCCACCTAACAGTAACCTATTCACAACAAACAAATCGAGGTCTGGAAATTGTCAAACAATCTTGGGTCTGAGACTATATAACATCTGAGACCATGTATTGTTGGAGACCATGTAACGTTTGAGACCATGTACCGTCTGGAGATGTTCAAACCCCACGGTTTATGTACATAAGCATACAACACACATCTGTAACCACTAAACCACTTCACATCAATCATTATAAACTCACAAAGATCCTGATTATATGGCCAAATTGTTATGACACATCTTATACCATGTCACTAGAATGACCTGAAACCCATATAATTTAATAAAAAATAATACAAGGATAAATGAATGCCTTTAGGCCAGACTCAAAGTGCACATGGGTCCTCACCGCCTTAGAAAGAATAGAACTCCACGTTTGGAAATCTCGCAAGTAGTATAATCAGAGTAGCGGAAGCAAGATTATTTAGTGCATCCCATGACATTATCCCAACCCGCACTTATCCTTGGAGCTGTACACGGAAATGTTAAAACAAGAACATAAGGAGGGCTTTTATTATACTCCGCAATAAGGATTTACAGACATTAACTGTCTGATTACGAAACTTCCCTTCTATCACCTTACATCATTCTTAAACATTCAAAGATCTAACTACAAGACAACCTTCCAAACTAGAGTTCATTGGTCATCACTTTTTGTGACACCCCAAACACCAATTAATAGATAAAATGAACTTAATTATTTTAATTAAGCTCAAGGGCTCGCCATGCCCGAGGTTTATCACGCCCCGGTCCAATAGGCACGTGACAAATCCACATCACCATTAATTCATTTATCACTTGCGACAATATTATCCCAGGACCTATTGTCGACTTAATCATCAAGCGGAAGCAATCCCCGTACAATATTTGGTAGTTAATTAGGCAAACTAAGCAACATGTGACATAAAGATCTACTTCATATATCATTTACATATCAACACAAACCACAATTATCAACATAACAAGCATCCATCGAACATAATCTCCAACAACAAGTAACGTGATTACAACAAGATGCACCATAAGTACTTTTAATCATGAGTTGACTAAGATCGGGGGTTGGTTATCCCTAACTCCTCTAACCTAACATCTTCAACAAATGGGAGCGAGGAGACATTCACCATCAATTGCTCCTACTTCGGTGATCATCTCGATGGCATAGCAAAATGAATCATGGGCTAACCATGGTACGATCCTGAAAATGTTAATAACCACGGGGTGAGATAACCCAATAAGTAGAAATTCTAGACCTCGCCTAGGAGGTGGCATCGCAATCAACAAGCAAAGGTCTGAAAACTAAAATTTAAGAGTTATCAAATCATTTCCAAAAACCTTGCCATTTCTTTGAAAATATTGCATATCCAAGAATTCCAAAAATCACCCATGAATCCAAAAAAAAAAATCAACAAGACACCACATGTCATTGCATGCATTTATCTTTTATAATCTTTTGGTCCTCCTCGGCCGCCGGTTCCATAATGATCCGGCCTTTTGGACCGCAGCCCAAGCAATGCACTAGCCGCATCTAGTACGACTCATCTGACTCAAAAGCCGGGCACACCCCGCAGAGCGCTTATCCCCCGAAGTCCATCCGACGGGGAGGGTCATCATCCGGAATTCTGTCGGGTTCATTATCGCTAACATGACCTTGGTTGTGTGGCGGGTCTTGTCTTATAGCATGCATCACACACAATCACCCATTCCCAAAAATCATTTCTTTCATTTTATCTTTGAGATTATAACCAGCACTTTTCTTTGCAAAAGAGATCATCCATTTTGAAAATCATTTGTTTCACCTTGCTCTTGAAATTAAATACATCATTTTTCAAAAGAAAGGAATTTTGACTCAAGAAGTAAGATGCAACTTTGAGGTCAAAACAATAATATTTTTAAACAAGACTGGGAAGACCAAAGCTCCATGATAATTTTAAAAGCCCAAATAAGATGTCACTTCGCCAAAAGATAGATTTTTGCAAGAAATGGACTAGAAATCGTAATAAGAAGAGAAACATTTTCTGGAAGACTCGTAAGATCAAAGTGGAGCATAAATTTAGAAAACTACTTCACAAGTTAACTATGTAACGTCACGCCCTACCCGAGTGTTCGAAATTCCACTTACAGTTTAGAAAACCTTTTCTTTGTAAAAGATAGATTTGTACTCAAGAAACGGATTAGAAACCACAGCAAGAACATAAACATTTTCTGTAAGGATTAGTAAGACCAAAGCGGGCAATAGATTTAGAAAACCACTTCACAAGTTAACTGTGTAATGTCATGCCCTACCCGAGGTTTAGAAAGTCCACTTATAGACAGGTGTTATCCAAAAACACAAAGAGAACAGACGCAGGAGCTAATCGGAGCAGGCGAATAGTAACCCGTCGTCTAGCTCGGTAACCGTACGGACGACTTCCAGGGGACTTGTAACAGTGAATACTCAACGATTGAAAGTGTGGTTAGTGGCGTTGGAAAGCGCTGGATGTTATAAAGAGAATGGCACTGGTTTCACTCAATTCCGAGGTCGTTTGGCCGGTCAATCAGGGCCAAACAAAACGGTTGACGGTGCAGTATTTCGGTCCAGGAGTCTGGAACTTCCAGAATTAATTGGGGAGTAACCAGATCTCCGTTGGGGCTGAAATTTTGCAGGAGGGACAGTATGGAAGTATATAAGAGGGTGGTGGAGGGTTTTGGTGAAGCAATTGGCCACTGGTGTTTGAAGGTAGAACAGTGGTTGGGTTTGGTGAGCTACGAATTTTCAGAAGAAGGTGGAAGAGGTTTGTGTGTTCTTGGTTGTGGTGTGTGACCAAATGAAGTGAGTTGCTCTCTATTTATAGGCAAGAAAGGTTGGGGCCTAAGCTAAAGGAGAAACTTGGAGAGTAAGTTTATAGGACATTTAATGCATTAATGGCCTATGGTTACTAGCTTAGGTATACTATTCAACATTTAATGCCGTTGTCCTTTATTTCTTTAGTCCATATGACTATTGATAAGACCTATATAGCAATATTTAAATGATAGCCCATGTGCCTAATTTATAACTTATACTAGCTTCTTAAATGCCTATTCATCTAATAGCTCTCTAGGATGATTTCATCCTCTATCTAGGTGCATTACATCATCAATATTACATCACCTTATGTCTAATAGCCCACATGGCTATATCTAGTTCTCATGATGACACTATAATTAGACTCTTAATTGCCTATTCTTCTAATATCCTTCTAGGATGACATCAATCTACATCTAGGCACCTTACATCCCCAAGCTTACATCATTCTATGCCCAATAGCCCACATGGCTATTTCAAATTCTCATGATTATACTAGAATTAGCCTCTTAATTACCTATTCTTCTAATAGCTTCTTAGGATGACTTCATCCTACCTCTAGGCACATTACATCATCAAGATTACATCACCCTAAGCTCACTAGGCCACATGCCTAATTCTAATCTCAAGATAGCCTTATTATTGACTTGTTTTATTTTATTTTCCCCTTTTTGCCCTTGGATTGCCGCCGGCCACTCTTCCTCTTTCTCCTCACGTGTGGCCTCCTCCAAGTAGATATTAGGTACTGCAATCTAGGCTCAAATCATCATCATACTCTAGTACCTCTTGAATTAATAATTCCTTAGGTCAAAACTACTTTACATTTCTTTCTTTGAATCTAATAATTGTCAAGACACCACCAAATCTCATCTTTCTCTTTCTCTTTCTCTTTTTCTTTATTTTTATCTCCATTTCTCTATTTGGCCCTCCTTTGGTCGAACGGCCTTGGCCCACCTTGGGCCAAGCTTCTTGGTCCAGCTTTCTTGGGTCAAACCTAGCCTTTCTAGGTTGGCCCACCTCTGATTCCTTAATTGGGGTCAGAGCCCATCTCTCTCAATTTAGTGCCCATGATTAATCTAATAATGTTATGATTAAGAGTCGCCTTTCAGTGACCTTAAAATAGCTTACTTGAGAAGGTGGCATCGCTTGCGAATCTCACGATCGTTGCTCGAGTCGATCCATGTTCGAGCCTCGTTGTTCCTTAGAGAATTCTCGGTTGTCATGTAATCGAGCAGGATGATCGTCTCGCCCAGTCACAAGGTCATGCCGACAATTGAAGGGTAGATTCGGGTTAATTATTGCCACCTAGAATTACCCATGAGTTGGCCATAACCATCCAACGAATCAATTCCTAAAAGATCGCGCATCAACTTGTGCTAGTGCAAGGTCATCTTGCTTTGATCCTTATGGTCGAGTAATTACTCTAAGGCTGAGTACTCTCCTTGATCACGCTTGTCGATCCCTGATTGTCTTTACCCAAGGATTCAGCGGGCTAATTACCCCACTTTGATATTTAGGCCTTGATACCTTAAACCTCATTTCAGTAATTATGGCCTCAGATTGAGGATGTTACACTTTTTCCAAAATTACTATCAATCTCCATGTCACTTTCGGTGTTGCTATCCTCATCACTTGCTAGCGTGTCCACATAATTTGATGATAATGGTCCCACCAATCTATTTCATTCCAATACAAAATAAGAGAAATATCAGAGGAGGAGGTGACCCCTAAAGAAACCTGTGCTGATAGAAATATAGGTTTCAACTGCTTAAAACGTTAGCCGGGAAAGTGAAAGTATGTAAACTTATCCTCATTTGTACTAATATCATGAAGTGCTCCATAGAGGACCGGAGGGAGGTAAGTGGGTACCACAGCTAATCTGGAAAATGTTAATTCACGGAGTAAGCAATAGCTTAGCGAAGCAACACTCCATCACATAAATCGAGATCATCACACGGCCCATGTAATGCAAACGGCCCATGTCATGTATCACCACCACAGCACATGCATGCAAGTTTATCATGTGTCAAAACTCATATTTTTAGAAAATCATGCTCATCATAATACTCCTTCCCTCCGAAAGCTTTCGGATCGTAATCCAGGCTACCCGTAAAAAGGCATCACGCATACTCTCTCCAAGAGGTCCGACCCTCAATCATCTGAGTTATCCTTTAACTCCAAGGATGAACTCTTCACAACGTCTGACGTCTATTATCGGAAGCTGACCCTTTCCTTTCATTTCTAGGTAACGGCAATCAGTCTGACCTGTCACGATAGAGCTACTGGATCTCATTATCAAAGCATCTTCACTCCAAAGGCATCGCAACTTACTCTGAACGACAATCCGTCCGGCTAGCATTGGCGACACCTCGCTGTCCCAACCTACCATAATCCGAAGCATCCCTACTCCAAGGGTATTATCACAATCTCATGCATCACATCTACAATTTCAAGAGCACTAACAAGATTAAATGTTCGGCCTTACTGCGCACGTCTCATGCCATGCCAACGCGGCTAAACATAAGATCTATAAAACCTATATATTTTGAAATGTAGCGCATATTCATGTCTAAATCATACACGTCCCATACCATGTACTATCGAGGCATGCATATGGACATATACAACACTTAGGCTTTTTAAAAGAACTACATGATCTAGAGTGCATAATATCACACCACAATAGATGCAAGCAATTCTACTCAAAACACAGTCCATTAATCACGTTTCCAAAATAAAAGAAAACCCTAGGAGACAAGGACTTCTCCTAACTTATGAACTATAGGTCATTTAGCTAAATTGATTGAACTTCAACTTGAATGGAAGATAGTGGCTTGGCTTGGTGATGAAGATTTGGTCCAAGAGTTCCTATCAAACCACAAGCTAGAGATTAAATGAAGAGAAGAAGATGAAGAAGAAAAAGAGTGGTGACTTGGAGAGGACAAACGGTGTGCGGTGGCTCTCGGCTTGCTCATGTACAGCATGGTGGAGGTGGACAAACTGTGCACGGTAGATGGCAATCAGTGGCTCTTTTCTCAGCTAAAACTCTCTCAATTTTAGTGGTTTAGAGAACAAGCATAAGAGGAGAAAAGAAATGGAGGTGAAGGTAGCTTAATAGTCTTCTTTGTCACCCCATTGGAGGTGACAAGTGGCAGTGCAATCTTTCCATGCATGGCCGTTGATAGGAGGAGGAAGGAGGCAATGGAGATTGGTGATGTAGGAGGCAAAGAGGATTGGAGAAAGAGAGAGGTGGTTCGGCCATCTATGCTTCAAGAAGAGAGTTCTTGTAAATGATGGCTCAAGAAGAACTTCCATTGGGTGATTTGAGAGGTGAGAAGAAGACATGAGATGAAGAATAAGTAGAAGAGGACATTGGAGATGAGAAAGAAAGAGATATGGCGTATGGCTTTGGAGTTCTTGAGGAAGATGAACTTGAGCTCGCAAGAATTAATCATGTTCATCTTTGTCTGCATGAAGGCCGAGTGTCATAGGTGATCTTCACAAGATGAAAAAGAGTTCAAGAATGGAGATGGGAAAGAGAGTCTCTTGGCTTGAGGATGAAGGAGGAGGTGGTAGTCGTGCTTCAACTTCCCAAGGCAAGAGATGATGACATTCTCTAGTAAATTAAACATCTATAGGAAACAAGAAGAAGATGACAAACTAGAATGATGAAGGAGATGTAAGAATGGGTGATGAAGAGGTGATGTTCGATGGTAATGAAGAAGAACATAGAAAGACAAGCTTCATCTTGCTATCTCCAAGGATTTTCAAATACAAGAAGACAAGAAGGAAGAGCAAAAGAAGGGGAGGTGTTCGGCTAGCTCTTCCCAAGAATGGATCATATCTCTCTTGAAATGATAATTCTTGATGCAATCACAAGAATAAGAGGAAGATAACAAAGGAAAGAGAGAGAGAGAGGGATAAGGGTTTCCGGCTTTGTAGCTTAGGGAAGGAGGAAATGTCTTCCCAATACATGCAATCATACTCCTTTGAAATGATAGCAAAGAACAAGAGGATAAGGACAAATGAGCAAGATGGAGGGAGAGAAGTTGGCAATGGAGAAGAGAAAATGGTGCATGTATCAAGCTCACCAACTTCCAAGAATGAAATCATAATATTCTTATCATGAAAACATGGGTAAAAGACATAAGGAAGAGACAAAACAAAGTGAGATGAGGGAGAGAGATGAATGTAGATGGCAGAAGGGAAAGGGGGGTGTGCAGCATGCATTGGCTTCTCTAACGTCTTCAATCATGATCTTGTAGAAGATGATGGCAAGAATAAGAATAAGAAAAAAAAAGAAAGAAGACAAGTGAAAGTGGACGAGAAAGAATGATGAGGAAGAGGAGCATTTCGGTGGAGAGAAAGAAGAGTGAGAGTTTCGGTCATGGGAGTGAAAAGAGAGAAATATGAGCTCCAAGTTTCATCAATCTCCATGGAAGGCAATCATTTCATTGATTTCTTGTGTTGGCCAAATGATTAGAGGAAGGTGGGGAGAGATGGGTATTCGGTGCATGAGGGGAAAAGAGAAAGAGAAAAGCTTGGTAGAAGTCAAAATTATCTTATCAAGAAGGAATCCAATGATAACTTGGAAATGAGGCTAGGATTCTCTTAGAAAAATACACACATATAAGACAAAACTATAGGATAAAAGGAAGACGACAAATAACATGATTACAAAGATTTAGAAATTAAATAATACTTTTCCTAAGCTAAGATTACTTCTAGTGTAGTATTTTGGCGGTTCACACATGAAAGGGTGTGTACGCCCATCATGATGTGCGTTGAAGAGGTACTGTTTTAAAGGGGTTAGAATGGTTTTATTCCATAACATTCTCTCTGTCTTCTGACGAAGAAAAAAATTACAAAACGTAGGATGGTCTCCTTTTGTCCTATAGGTGTCGTCTTTACTCTTCTCTTTCTATCAATTAAAATTCAATTGGATGGTCTCGAGGTCAAGGTACCAATCAAAGAATAAATTCTAAGAAATTTGAGCTAAAACATGCTATTGATAAAATATCGGACTCACCCACAAACATATATATTTTCCAAGAAAATAGTTTAGGAAAAAAAAATCACTGCGGTTTTGGAATTTCTAATTCCTTAGGAGATGGATGGACAGAGTTCAGAGCGATGGCGGATCACGACGGGTTCTTCCGGGCTTCCACGACAAAATTCTCTTCCAATTATTCCCTTTGATTTGTTCCAACTGTTTGTTTCTTGGCTTGCTCAAATTGATAAAAATTTCAGGATGTCACAGTCACAAAATTTCATCCCATATAAGGTTCAACATATTAAACAATTCAACCAGGTGTTCAAATGTTTCTCAACCCACGTAATCACACCTTATATCCTTGCCACAACCCTCGAAGATTCTTGCCTTAGGTATGCGACGATCCACTTCGTCAGGCTCTGCCTCATCAGGCTTATCTCAACCCCGCGAAAAGTTCTCGCCTCAGGGATACCTCATGAAAAGTTATCGCCTCAAGGTAGTCTGTGGAACAAAGCCTCAAGCTAAGTTCATATACGTCGCGATAAGTTCTCGCCTCAGGGTAGTCTGTAACAAAGCCTCAAGCTAAGTTCATATACCCCGCGATAAGTTCTCACCTCAGGGTAGTCTGTGGAACAAAGCCTCAGGCTAAGTTCATATACTCGACGATAAGTTCTCACCTCAGGGTAGTTTGTGTCACACGCTAGTCATCACAATCACATACACCATCCAGCCAACATTAAGGAAGTCAAACATCCAGCCTTGCTACACACGTCTCATATCGTGCCAACTTAGCTAAACGTAAAACTACCCTAACTGGCAAAACCAAGTCTTTTGCGTGTCTCCACGTCTAAATCCAAAAACATAATCAAACGAGTTTGTAAAATCTTCAAATTTGAATATATCATAAAGGACACATAAATCAACATTTTCATGACACCATGACCCAAATCCTTCTATTAAGAGAGCAGTAAATCGCTCAAACTGGTACAAAAAACTGCATCCATTTTCAAAAATCACGTCCTCCAAAACCAGCTTCGTTTCAAATCCAAAACTCGTCCATTTAGTCTAAAATTCAGTTATGTTATACTAAAAGGTGTAACAAACAATTTTTGTAAAGGAACTTTTTTGAAATTCAAACTCAAAGAGTTGATAAAAATCCATAGAACATCAAAGTGTCACAAGTTCCAGTAAAAACATAAGTTCTGTTTTGTTCAAAATGAAGTTTACATAGTTCCCTTTTAAGTCGATAAAATCTCAAGTAAATTATGTGTCAAAGCTGAAGATGTAAAAAACACCTTTCATGAAGGAACCAACCTTACAATCTCATCACATCTCAATCCACAAAATTAGCAAACAACGATAGTTCAGTAACCATACTCCAGAGAAAACTACTAAACTGAACTAAACCACTGTCGCTTGAGCTAATCCAGCATAACACTCATCTTATCAAGCTGATTAATACTCATCTAACCCTCTAAGTATAATCAAAACCTAAGAAAGGTTTGGGAAGTTGACTCACCTGATCAGTAAATCAACAAGTCCACGATGATGATGGCACGAAGGCGACTAAGACTCAAGTTTGCTTCAACTCCAAAAGAAGTTCAAATAATGATGAAAAAGCCTTGTAAGTCGCTTCCTAAGTTGTTGGTTTGAGAGCTACGTTCCTCAGTTGGAAGAATGAAGGTGTAAGGAGTGAGATTATCTTGAAGAAGCTAAAGGAGAACAAGTTGCAGTCTCCAACGTTATGCTGTGAAGGGGAATGTAACATCCTCAATCTGAGGCCCTGATTACTGAAATGAGGTTTAAGCTGTCAAGGCCTAAATAGCAAAGTGGGGTAATTAGCTCACTAAATCCTTGGGTAAAGACAATTAGGGATTGACGAGCATGATCAAGGAGAGTACTCAGCCTTAGAGTAATTACTCAACCATAAGGATCGAAGCAAGATGACCTTGCACTAGCACGAGTTGATGCGCGATCTTTTAGGAATTGATTCATTGGATGGTTATGGCCAACTCATGGGTAATTTTAGGTGGCAATAATTAACCCAAATCGACCCTTCAATTGTCAGCACGACCCTGTGACTGGGCGAGACGATCATCCTGCTCGATTACATGACAACCAAGAATTCTCTAAGGAGCAACTAGGCTCGAACGTGGATTGACTCGAGCAACGATCGTGAGATTTGCAAGCGAAGCCTATTTCCCACCTTCTCAACCAAGCTATTTTAAGGTACCGAAAGGCGACTCTTAATCACAAAATTATTAGATTAATCATGGGCACTAAATTGAGAGAGATAAGCTCTGACCCCAATTAAGCAATCAGAGGTGGACCGAGAAGCTTGGCCCATTCGGCTACGGGAGAGCCGAATAGAGAAATGGAGAGAAAAAAAAAGAAGAAAAAGAGAAAGAGAAAGAGAATAATGAGATTTGGTGGTGTCTTGACAATTATTAGAGTCAAAGAAAGAAATGCAAAGTAGTTTTGACCTAAGGAATTATTAATTCAAGAGGTACTAGAGTATGATGATTCGAGTTGATATAAGCCTAGATTGCAGTACCTAATATCTACTTGGAGGAGGCCACACGTGAGGAGAAAGAGGAAGAGTGGCCAGCGGCAATCCAAGGGTAAAAAGGGAAAATAAAATAAAACAAGTCAATAATAAGGTATCTTGAGATTAGAATTAGGCATGTGGCCTAATGAGCTTAGGGTGATGTAATCTTCTTGATGTAATGTGCCTAGAGGTAGGATGAAGTCATCCTAATAAGCTATTAGAAGAATACGTAATTAAGAGGCTAATTCTAGTATAATCATGAGAATTAGAAATAGCCATGTGAGCTATTGGGCATAAGATGATGTAAGCTTGGTGATGTAAGGTGCCTAGATGTAGGTTGATGTCATCTTAGAAGGCTATTAGAAGAATAGGCAATTAAGAGTCTAATTATAGTGTCATCATGAGAACTAGATATAGCCATGTGGGCTATTAGACATAGGGTAATGTAATATTAACGATGTAATGCACCTAGATGTAGGATGAATTCATCCTAGATAGCTATTAGATGGATAGGCATTTAAGAAGCTAGTATAAGTTATAAATTAGGCACATGGGCTATCATTTAAATATTGCTATATAGGCCTAGTACCTAGTAGATAGAATAGTCTTATTAATAGTCACATGGGCTAAAGAAATAAAGGAAAGAGCATTAAATGTTGAATAGAATACCTAAGCTAGTGACCATAGGCCATTAATGCAATAAATGTCCTATAAACTTGCTCTCCAAGTTTCTCCTCTAGCCTTGGGCCCCAATCTTCCTTGCCTATAAATAGAGTCAGCTCACTTCATTTGGACACGCACCACAACCAAGAACACACAAACCTCTTCCACCTTCTTCTGAAAATTCGTAGCTCACCAAACCCAGCCACTGTTCTGCCTTCAAACACCCACCAGCAGCCATTTGCTTCACGAAAACTCTCCACCACCCTCTTATATACTTCCATACCATTCCTCCTGCAAAATTTCAGCCCCAGCGGAGCTCTGGTTCCTCCCGAACCAACTCTGGAAGTTACAGACCCTTGGACTGAAATACTGCACCGTCGACCGTTTTGTTTTTGTCTGGTTGACTGACCAAACGACCTCGAAATTGAGTGAAACCCATGCCATTCTCTTCGTAACATCCCAAGCTTCCCAACGCCACCGACCACGCTCCCAAATGTTGAGTATTCACTTTTGTAGGTCTCCTGGAAATTGTCCATATGGTTACCGAGCTGGACGACGGGCTGCTGTTCGCCGGCTCCGATTAGCTCCTGCTTCTGTTTCTTGGACTCCTCTCTGTGTTTTTGAGTAACACCTATCTGTAAGTGGACTTTCTAACCCTCGGGTAGGGCATAACGTTACATAGTTAACTTGTGAAGTGGTTTTCTAAATTTATTGCCCGCTTTGGTCTTACTAATCTTTACAGAAAATGTTTCTGTTCTTGCTATGGTTTCTAATCCATTTCTTGAGTTCAAAAATATATCTTTTGGCAAAGTTACATCTTATTTAAGCTTTTAAAATTATCATGGAGCTTTGGTCTTCCCAGTCTTGTTTAAAAAGATTGTTGTTTTGACCTCAAAGTTGCATCTTACTTCTTGAGTCAAAATTCCTTTCTTTTGCAAAATGATGTCTTTAATTTCAAGAGCAAGGTGAAAGAAATGATTTTCAAAATGGACGATCTCTTTTGCAAAGAAAAGTGCTGGTTATAATCTCAAAGATAAAATGAAAGAAATGATCTTTGGGAATGGGTGATCATGTGTGACGCATGCTATAAGACAAGACCCGCCACTCGACCGAGGTCATGTTGGCGATGATGATGAACCCAGAAGAATTCCGGATAATGACCTTCCCCGTCGGATGGACTTCGGGGGAGAAGCGTTCTGCGGGGTGTGCCCGACTTTTGAGTTAGATGGGCCGTACTAGATGGGGCTAGTGCGTTGCTTGGGCTGCGGTCCAAAAGGCTGGATCATTATGGAACTGGCGGCCAAGGAGGGCTAAAAGATTGTAAAAGATAAATGCATGCAATGACGTTGAAATGTATGCAATGATGTTGGGATTCATGGGTGATTTTTGGAAGTCCTTGAAATGTGATCTTTTAAAAGAAATGGCAAGGTTTTTGGAAATGATTTAATAACTCTTAAAATGTGGTTTTCAAACCTTTGCTTGTTGATTGCGAGGCCACCTCCCAGGCGAGGTTTAGAATTTCTACTTACTGAGTTATCTCATCCCGTGGTTATTAACATTTTCAGGATTGTTCCATGTTTAGCCATGTGATTCATTTTGGTGTGCCATCGAGATGATCACCGAAGTAGGAGCAATTGACGGTGAATGTGTCCTCGCTCCCTTTTGTTGAGAGGTTAGGTTAGAGAAGTTAGGGATAACCAACCCCCGATCTTATTCAACTCATTTTTAAAAGTGCTTCTGTCGCGTCTTGTTGTAATCACTTGTTGTTGGAGATTTTGTTCGATGGTTGCTTGTTATGTTGTTAGTGGTCGATTGTGCTGATATGTAAATGACCTTTAGTGATATATGAAGTAGATTATTATGTCACATGTTCCTTAGTTTGCCTATTTAACTACCAAGTAATGTACGGGGATCGCTTCCGCTTGATGATAAAGTCGACAATGGATCATGGGATAATATTGTCGCAAGTGATGGCCCTGTGGAGGTTTGTCACGTGCCCAACGAATCGGGGCATGATGAATCCGGTTATGGCGAGCCCTTGAGCTTAATTAAAATAATTAAGTTTGTTTTATCTATTAATTGGTGTTCGGGTCATCACAAGGAAAACAAGAAGTTTTGAAAAGTCAAACCAAAATATCCAAAACACTTGAGTACATGCCCCATAAGTCTTCAACTACATCCAATAGCAATTTTCTCTTCCTAATCTTCTCCAACAAGCCAAGAATGAAGGTTGTAATGCAGCAGCCCCTCATACTTATGAATTTGCACCCATTCACCTCAACTCACATTCAAATCTTCACCAATTCAAGTTATGCTTGAATCTATCCTACAAAATATTATCTTTGGGCGGTGTTGAAATTCAGGATGTCACAAGCCTGCTCTAATCCATTTTGACTACATAGGGATCTACTTTACATATTTCCATCGGAGTTGATATCAGAATCACTTCAAAGGTCATCGTGGTTGGTATAAGGCAAAGGACCAAACCATTCGTTCCTCACCCAAACAAAATACTCAAAGAACCTAAGGCATAAGTGACCCATGAATAGCTCGGTATTGATTGTGACGTGGGTTTTCACCCTCTAGAAGAAGCCCATAGGGTAACAAAAATGGGCATACTCTACTTCTTCGGTCCAAACCTCAATAAGTGCTCCATAGCGTGGCACTGGTCCAAGGGGTGAAGCCATATGTATTTTGAAATAGATGTTAGCTCATGGGGTAAGCAAAACCTTAGCAAATAACATTATAGCATATAGCCCTATACATCACACGACTCATGCAAAATGATCAAACACCATGAATCATATTCGCAGCACACACAAGCAAGTTCATAAAAAAGAAACCAACAAGATTCTCAAAAAATCATTTTTAAAACACTTGTGATAACATAAACTCATCCATGACTGTTTGGTGTCGCCTTTTCCAACCTATCACGAGAAGGCTTTTGGAATCTCTCGCTAGGTATCTTCCCTCCGAAAGCATCAGGATCATACGTCAGGCATCAAGTCCGAAGGCATCGTGCATATTCTCTCCAAGAGCTTCGATCCCCTGTTCATCCGAGGCATCCCTTAACTCCAAGAAGGAATCTCTACATTGTCTGATGTCTAACATAGGAAGTTAATCCACTTCATCCAATTCATAACATCGGGAAGCTATTCGACATATCATAAGGGAGCTACTAGACCTCTTGTCCATGCATCCTCACTCCGAAAGTATCACGTCTTACTTTACACTGCATTTCGTTCGGCTAGCATTGGAGACCACCTCTAGTTCCAAACCACCATCATTCAAAGATCCCAACTCTAGGGGCAACCCATTCACAAGCATCACAATCACAAATACTAAAGGGACCAAATGGCCGTCCTTACTGCACGTCTCATACCATACTAACGTGGCTAAACATAAGATCATGCAATCCTATGCATTTTAAACCCTGGTGCACGTTTATGTTGAAACCAACACGTATCATTCCGTATATGATCGAGGCATGCATGCGGACATATGCAATCCCTATAACATTTTTAAAAGATCTATACAGCCCTATGATGCATGGAATCTCATCATAGAAAATGCATGTCACGTAAGCAAAAAACGATTTTGTTGGTCTCATTCTTAACCCAAAACAAGTCCTAACAAGGCAAGGTCTCATTCTCATGGTTATGGTGGCTCTTGGCGATATTTTCTCTCTTTCAATGGCTGTGGAAATACATGTGAAGAAGGAGGAGGAAGGAGAGAGGAGAGGCCACCTCTTATAGCCCTCTAGCCACCTTGGCTGGCCTTGCCAAGTGGCAGAGCTGGTTGGGCCGATTGTAATCCCAGAATAACTCACTCATCATGCTCATATTGAATTCATCCTTTCATAGATCTAGAAAACTTCTTGCAGAGATTTTCATTAGGCGAACTAAAGATAATATCATCTACATAAATTTGTACCTATAAAAAAAATTTCCTTCTCTTTTTATGAACAAAGTAGTATCTAATTTTCCTTTTTCAAAACCGTTTTGAGTTAGAAACTTACTCAACCTTTTATACCAGGCTCAAGGTGCTTGCTTTAGTCCATACAATGCCTTTTTAAGTTTGTAGACTGAGTCTGGCTTTCTTGGATCTTCAAATCTCGGTGGTTGTTCCACGTAGACTTCTTATTGAATGAATCCATTGAGGAATGCACTTTTGACGTCCATTTGGAATAACCTTATAACAAGCAAAAGCAAGTAATAAACTAATTCGTTCTAATGTCGCTAATGGTGCATAAGTCTCGTCATAGTCAATCCCTTCTTCTTGTACATATCCTTTGGCCACGAATCTTGCTTTGTTCCTCACCATTTTTCCGTTCTCATTCACCTTGCTCCTGAAGACCCATTTCGTCTCGATTATAGATTTGTCTTTATGTTTTCGAATTAGCTCCGAACATCATTGATGGTGAATTGTCTGAGTTCTTCTTGCATAGCTTCAATCCAACTTTTATCGAACAAAACTTCATGAACACTTTTTGGTGTAATCTCATTAATAAGTGCTTAAGCACTGGTATCTTCTTGCCTTTTGGATCTGGTGCGTGTTCCTTCATCAATGTTGCCAATGATGAGTTGTATTGGATGACTTGACTTGTGCTTCTAGTTGAAAGTTTGTTGATCCTCTGCTTCAGTTAAATCTTCTCAATCTACTTGTTGCTGATCTCTAGAATCCAAACCTCTTCAGGAGAAGCAAACTTTATTAAGTCTGGAATAGGTTCAGACTCTTTGAGTATGATCTTTGTTGATTCTACACATAATCCTGAAGCTTGACGTTCATAGATTATTCTATAGATTGAGTCTTCTTGTTAAAGACCCTATATGTTGAGTAGCTAAGAAAGATTCTTTCATCTGATTTTTCTTCAAATTTTCCAATTCGATCATTTGCATTTTTCAGAACGAAACATTTACATCTAAAGACATGAAAGTAAGAAACATTTTGTTTCTTTCATTTATACACTTCACAAGGAGTTTTCTCTAAGAAAGGCCTCAAGAACACTCTATTGATAATGTGGCAAGCTTTGGAAACTGCTTCTACCCAAAAGGATAGGAAATTTTGCTCTCAATTAAGAGGGTTCTGGCCATCTCTTGTAAAACTCTATTTTTCCTTTCCTCGACCCCATTTTATTCTAGATTGTATGGAGTGAAATGACTAGTGCGATCACCTAGAGAGGGGGGATAGGTGATTATTAAAACATTTGCGAAATTAAGTAAATCAATACGTTTAGCATTTTCTTAATGTGTGAAAGCAATCAGTAATTATAAGCACAATCAGAGAGTTAAAGGAAGAGAATGAAACATGAGGTTTATAGTGGTTCGGCTTTGCTTAAGCTTACGTCCACTCTTCTGCGCTGATAGCCTATTAGTTGGATTTCAGTATGAACCAAAAGAGTTACAGTTCAAGATCAAGGCTTCTCAGTGAAGAGTCTTTTGCTCTCACAAAGTTCGTAAGTATCATACTCTTTTGTTTATAATGTAATTGCTCAATAAGTAACAAATGAAATGAACAACCTCAAACTTCGGAATTTATCTCTCATACGCGCTCTCATTGAAAGACTTGAGGTATCTCCCTTATATACTCCTTCATGCCTACACGACTGTTGGCACCTTCCGAAGGAGTTCTTCCAGTTTATCCATGGGACAGAATCAATCAAGGATATCTAAAGCAATCTGAAGATCGTGACGGGAGTCCGTTAATCCCGGTCATTGATACAATCAGGATTTTGGTTTTCATAAGTGATTGCTTTCAAAATCTACTCGCATCTTCAAGGATCAATTATATCCATAGTAGTCTTGATAAGAATAATCAATCCAATTATCCAATCAGCAAGATGTCGACGATCCATATGAATCAAACCTTTGAGAATGCCATCTCAGACAGATAATCTTCTTCGGATCTAATTAGAATTCCTTATACTTAAAACTGATAGTCAATAGACTGTCTTGAGTCTGGCCTCTTCAGACTCTACCTGAGTTTTCAGACTCTACTGAGTTTGATACCTTTAGACACTACTAAGTTTGTCATCTTCTAAGTTTGCTTGACTTTGACTTTGACTTTAGTCATCTTCAATATAACAATAGAGTTTACTCTAACAATCTCCCTCTTTTTTTAGATGACAAAACCATCCTGCAGATTTAAGCTTGTCAATCCTGCAACACAAAACTTTAGCAGTATACAAAAACTTTTAATCAAATCTGCATCCACAAGACAAAAAGTTAGCCTTGACAAGTAAACATGATTAACCTTAGAGAATCAACATCTCATATCATTCAGTCAAATTCAAACATACTAATCAACTAAAATTCATCAAAATATAAGTCTGCACTTTCTCCCCCTTGTTTTCATCAATGAAAAGAAAGAAAGAAATCAAGGAAATCAGGGGACTCGAACAAGTTGGCAGCGATTGTATAGTCTGCTCCAGTTGCTGGATAGATTTCTTGACTTGTTCAATATTGACTAAGGTAGCCATCTGTCCAAGCCTCTAAGTTACTATCTAAAGTAGCCTATTATGCTGATTCTGTACACGATCAATTTTGGCCGTTAACACTAACAAAAGATCTAGGATCAGTTGTAGCTGTGCAGAGTGGTCTGTTGGAGCACTTTTACCTACAGTAGCAACTTGAGGTTGACTGATAGTAGAAGGTCCTTCTTTGTCGCTTACTCTCCCTGCCTTCAAACCACCAAATGGAGTTAGTTCTGCGCTAGTTCCCACTCCCCCTATTTCTAACTCTGTTAGGGAGTGAACAATGTGACATCTTGAATTCTAAAAGACTCACATGATGCACGTGACACTCAAGACCGGAGAAATTAGTCAGTTTGAGCAAGCAATGAAATAGACAGTTGGAACAAACCAAAGGGATGCATTGGAATAAATTGTGATTATGGAAGCCTAGAAGAACCCGTCGTGATCCGCCATCGCCCTGAGCTCTGTCTATCCATCTCCTAAGGAATTAGAAATTATGAAACGGCGGTGAAGTTGTTCTAAACCATTTTCTTGGAAATATATAATTTTTATGGGTGAGTATGACATTTTATTAGTAACGTGTTTAGTTCAAATTTCTTAGAATTGAATTCTTGATTGGTAATTTAGAAGTCCGATTTTTCACGTATTGACCCCGAGACCACCCAATTGAATTTTTAATTGATAGAAATAGATGAGTTAAGATGATACCTGGACCGCTTGACCAACCACACGTTACCCATGTTGTGCACCTATCTTACTTTAGATTCTTTGATTATTGTCAAATTGTGTCAACCCGTGAGAGAATTTTAATTCCTAGAAATAACCTTAGCTTTGGAAATCATTATTCAAATTTTGAATCCCTACAATGACGATATTTTGTCCTATTCCTTTTGTCTTATAGTTTTTTCCTATGTGAGCATGTTTTATTCAAGGAATCTTAGCCATCATTTAACCTTATCCTAAAGACTATCATTAGATTCCTTCTTGATAATATAATGTTAATTCTCCACCTAGCTTTTGTCTCTTTCTCTCTTCTCCTCTATGGCCGAACACCTATCTCTCATCTCTCTTAATTTATTTGGCTACTCCATGAAATACACAAGAGGAACTCTATTATATTATCTTAGAACCATCATTGTGATTCTCTTCTTATTTATTAAGGACCTTGACACTTGTCACACATGCATGCATTCATCTCATTCTTACTCACACTTGACCGAAACTCTTCTCCTCCCCCTCATCATTCTCTAACGTCTTCATCTCTTTGTTTCTTGTAGATTCTTATCTCAATGATCATTGCAAATGAAATGATCTCATCTCTTGGAAATTGAAAACTTGAAGAGCACTTTTCTTCTTCCCCAAGACAGAACGCCACTCTCCCTCTCTTCATTCTCTCTTTCGTCTCTTCCTCTTGTTCTTTATGTTTGGTTTTATTCTTGCCATCGTTATAAGAATAATCATGATTGCATTTCTTGGAAATTGATGAAGCTTGGGCCGAACTCCACTCTTCCCCCTTCATCCTCTTCCTTTTGTTGTTTATGCTTGATCTTATTCCTAGTCATCATTTCAAATCTTGGAAGTTGATCAAGCCCTTCATGCCCCATTTCCCTTCCCCACCGTCAACCCCTCCTACTCTCATCTTATCCTCTTCTTTCTATTATTCTTATTCTAACTATTATCCACAAGAGCATGATTACATGTCTTGAGAAATGGAAGCTTGAACCGCACACTTCCCTTCTCATCTTATCTTTATCATCTTTTCCTCTAGTCTTCTTTGTTTGAGAATGTCATGATTTCAAGCCTTGGGAAAATGAAGCTTGAAGCACGCCGTCCATCTCTTCCTCTTTCCTCACGCCGAACACCTCCTCTTCCATCTTCATTCTTGAACTCTTCCTCATCTTGTGAAGACAACCCATGACACTTGGCCTTCATACACACAAAGATGGCCATGATAGCACATCTTGGGAGCTCAAGTTCATCTTCCCCAAGAGCTCCATGCCGGACGCCTCTCACTCTCATTCTCATCTCCATTTGTCCTCTTCTACTTGTTCTTCATCTCTTATCATCATCTTGCCTCACAAACTCACCAATGGAAGTCCTTCTTGATTCATCATTTACAAGACAAGTTTGAAATCTCTTCTTGAAGCTTGAAAAGCTTAGATGGCCGAACCACCTACACCACCACCAATCTCTCTTGCCTCCATCCTCCTCCAATCAAAAGACATGCAAAGAAGCCTTCCTCCGCCACTTATTATCTCCTTTTGGGCTGCACCATGGCTTACAAGAAGCCATTTCTATCACACTTCTCTTTCTCTTCTTCACTTGTTTTTTGAACTCACAAATGTTGAGAGAATTTGAGAGAATTCTAGCCGAGAAGCCTCCCCCACGCCGTGCCATTCGTCCTCCTCCGCCGTCCTCCACCGTCACCAAACGCCGTCGTTCGCCATCACTCGCCGTCATTCCTGAGCTGAGCCATCGTCCTCCCCCACCGCTCGCCGTTTGAACTCTTGGATCGAGACCTCACCGTTAAGCCGAGCCGTTATCTCCTCGTGTTATCCTTACCGGTTTGGGCAAGTGATCTGTAGTCCATAAGTTGGGAGAGTCCTCATCTCTTAGGGTTTTCTTTTCCGTTTGGTTTGAAACATGACTAATGATCCATACTTTGATCTAGAGGTACATGCATTCTATGTTGTGTGATATCATGCATTTCTAGGCTATGTAGAACTTTTGAAAATCCTAAGTGTTGCATATGTCTATATGCATGCCTCGATCGTACATAGTATGGGGCGTGTATGATTTAGACATGAATATGCACTATATTTCAAAATATATAGGTTGCATTGATCTTGTGATTAACCACGTTGGCATGGTATGGGACATGTGCAGCAAGGTCGGACATTTGATCTCGCTAGTGTTCTTGAGATTGTGGATGTGATGCGTGTGATTGTGATAATGCCCCTAGGAGTTGGGATGCTTCGAATGATGATAGGTTGAGATAGCGAGGTGTCGCCAATGCTAGCCGGACGGATTACCGTGTAGAGTAAGTCGCGAAGCCTTCGGAGTGAAGATGCTTGGATTATGAGATCTAGTAGCTCCCTTGTTACAGGTTGGACTGATTGCCGTTGCCTAGAGATGAAAGGAATGGGTCAGCTTCTGATAGCAGATGTCATAAGATGTGGAGAGTTCCTCCTTGGAGTTAGGGGATGCCTTGGATGAATGAGGGTCGGACCTCTTGGATAGAGTGTGCGCGATGCCTCTGGATGGGTAGCCTGGATTGCGATCTGGAAGCCTTCGGAGGGAAGAAGTATTATGATGAGCATGATTTTCTGAAATTATGGGTTTTGACACATGATACGATTTTGCAGGTTTTCATGATGAACTTGCATGCGTGTGTTGTGATGATGATACATGACATGATGCTTGCATTGCATGGGCCGTGTGATGATCTTGATTTATGTGCTGGAATGTTGCTTCGCTAAGCTTTGGCTTACTCCATGGATTAACAATTTTTCTAGATTAAGCATGTCACTTCGGCCACCCCTGTACTATGGCAAGTTCATTGATATGTACACCGAAGAGTGCGAGTTTCTTCATACATGATACCTTGGCGCTAGATTCAAACGTGTGAAAACCGTGCTTATCTTTTATTCAGGAGCCTTCCATGGCCTATCTCGTTATAACTTTCGAGCCGATTATCTTTGGACGGGGACTGAATGGTTTGGACCATTATCCCCCATCGTTTTTTATGACTTAGAAGGTGACGGGAGTATCGTCGTGGAAAGCTAGTTCGGGTTGTGGTCTAGGCTAGGAGGGTGGTTATGATGATGGTAGAATGATGCTGTCGTTCAAGCTTGATGTATTTCGTTAGACGGTTGGAGTTTGGCCTTAAAGAAGGAAGTTTTGTAATCTCAACTTATATGTCTTTAAAACCTTCTTACGGAGAATAATAAAAGCCCTCGTTATGATCTTATTTTTAACGTTTTTGTGTACAGCTCCAAGAGTAAGTACGGGTTGGGTTAATGTCTTGAGAAGCGGCAAATGTTCTAACTTCCGCTACTCTAATTATATGACTTGCGAGATCTTTCGAATGTGGAGTTCTACTCTTTCATAGGCGGTGACGACCCACGTGTACGTTGAGTCTAGCCTAAAGGAAAATATTTTATATTGGTATTATTTTGAGTAATGTATAGGGGTTTCGGATCGTTACAACAACTTGCTCCAGGACGGTTGTGTCAACCACAGGTGTAGGTGGGTTGTCCTCTTTCTCCTTATCGAATTCTTCCTTCTCCTTGTTAGAGTCCTCTTTCTCAAAGTCTACCTCTTCTTCTTATAATCCTTCGTACTCTACATCCTTTGTAAAGTCCTCATCAATAAGTTCCTTTTTCTCTACCACATCCCCTTCTAATGGATCTTTCGATCTTAAGAAAGCCTTCATTTTATTCGTCCATACATTGTACTCCTTCTCATCGAAGAAGGGAGGTCTGGTATTGCTCTGTCCTTCTACCAAACCTGGAGCCAAAATACTAGTCATAGATCTTTTTCCTTGGAAGTAAAAGCACTTTAATAAAAATAAGCAACCGTGCTCTGATACAAATTGAAATGACCAGTTCGATCACCTAAAGAAGGGTGAATAGGTGATTATTAAAACTTTTGCGAAATTAAGTAAATCAATACGTGTGAAAGCAATCAGTAATGATAAGCACAATCAGAGAGTAAGGGAAGAGAATAAAACACAAGGTTATAGTGGTTCAGCTTTGCTTAAGCCTACGTCCACTCTTCTGCGCTAATAGCCTATTGGCAAGATTTCACTATGAATCAAAAGAGTTACTATTCAAGATCAAGGCTTCTTAGTGAAAAGTCTTTTGCTCACACAAAGCTAGTAAGTATCACACTCTTTTATTTAGAATGTAAGTGCTCAGTAAGTGACGAGTGAAATGAACAACCTTAAACTTTGGAATTTATCTCTCATATGCTCACTCGTTGTGTAACGACCCGAAATCCACATAATATAATCAAAGATAATACAAAGATAAAGGTATACCTTTAGGCCGGACTCAACGTGCACACGGGTTGTCACCGCATTAGAACGAATAGAACTCCACGTTTGAAAATCTCGCAAGCCGTATAATCAGAGTAGCGGAAGCAAGATTATTTAGCGCGTCCCACGACATTATCCCAACCCGTACTTATCCTTGGAGTTGTACATGAAAACAATAAAATAATAACATAAGGAGGGCTTTTATCATACTCCAGAGGAAGGATTTAAAGACATTAATTGTCCGATTACAAAACTTCCCTTCTATCACCTTACATCACACTTAAACATTCAAAGATCTAACTACAAGACAACCCTCCAAACTAGAGTCTGTTAGTCATCACTTTTTACAGAATCACTATCAATCTTCATGTTACTTTTGGTGTTGCTATCCTTATCACTTGCTAGCGTGTCAACATAATTTGAAGGTGATGGTCCCACCAACTATTTCCTTCCAATACAAAATAAGAGAAATATATGAGGAGGAGGTGACCCCTAAAGAAACCCGTGTTGATAGTATTATGGGTTTCAACACTCTTAAAACGTTTGCCGGGAAAGTGAAAGTATGTAAACTCATCATCATTGGTATTCATATCCTGAAGTGCTCCATAGTGGATCGGAGGGAGGTAAGTGGGTACCATAGCTAACCTGGAAAATGTTAATCCACGGAGTAAGCAATAACTTAGCTAAGCAACACTCCAGCACATAAATCAAGATCATCATACGGCTCATGTAATGCAAACATCATGTCATGTATCATCACCACGGCACACGCATATAAGATTATCATCAAAACCCTGCAAAACCGTATCATGTGTCAAAACACATATTTTCATAAAATCATGCTCATCATAATACTCCTTCCCTTCGAAGGCTTTTGGATCGTAATCCAGGCTACCCATACAGAGGCATCGCGCACACTCTCTCCAAGAGGTCCAACCCTTATTCATCCGAGGTATCCCCTAACTCCAAGGAGGAACTCTTCACATCGTCTGACGTCTGCTATCGGGAGCTGACCCACTCCTTTCATTTCTAGGCAAGGGCAATCGGCCTGACCTGTCACGAGGGAGCTACTGGATCTCATTATCTAGGTACCTTAACTCCAAAGGCGTCACGACTTACTCTGCATGGCAATCCGTCTGGCTAGCATTGGCGACACCTCGTTGTCCCAACCTACCATCATCCGAAGCATCCCAACTCCAAGGGTATTATCACAATCTCATGCATCACATCCAATATTTCAAGAGCACTAACGAGATCAAATGTCTGGCCTTGCTGCGCACATCCCATACCATGCCAACACGACTAAACATAAGATCAATGCAACATAGATATTTTGAAATTTAGTGCATATTCATGTATAAATCATACACGTCCCATACCATGTACGATTGAGGCATGCATATGGACATATACAAGACTTAGGCTTTTTAAAATAACTACACAACCTAGAATGCGTGATATCACACCACAATAGATGCATGCAAGTCTAGTCAAAACACGGTCCGTTAATCATGTCTCCAAAACAAAAGAAAACCCTAGGAGACAAGGACTTCTCCCAACTTATCAACTACAGGTAACTTGCCTAAACTGGTTGAACTTGAACTTGAATGGAAGAGAGTGGCTCAACTTGGTGATGAAGATTCAGTCCAAGAGTTCCTATCAAACCACAAGCTAGAGATTAGATGAAGAGAAGAAGATGAAGAAAAAGAATAGAGTGGTGATTTGGAGAGGACAAACAGCGTGTTGTGGCTCTCGACTTGCTCACAAACGGCACGATGGAGGTGAACGAACGGCGCACGGTAGATGGCGATTGGTGGCTCCTCTTTGCTAGAACTCTCTCAATTTTGGTGATTTAGAGAAGAAGAGCAAGAGGAGAAAAGAAATTGAGGTAAAGGTAACTTAATAGTCTTCTTTGCCGCCCCATTGGAGGTGACAAGTGGTGGTGCAATCTCTCCATGCATGGCCATTGATTGGAGGAGGAATGAGGCAAGGGAGATTGGTGATGGAGGAGCCAAAGAAGATTGGAGAAATAGCGAGGTGGTTCGGCCATCTATGCTTCAAGAAGAGAGTTCTTTGCTTTTATCTTGTAAATGATGACTCAAGAAGAACTTCCATTGGGTGATCTGAGAGGCGAGTAGAAGACAAGAAATGAAGAACAAGTAGAAGAGTACATTGGAGATGAGAAAGAGAGAGATGGCATGCGGCTTTGGACCTCTTGGGGAAGATGAACTTGAGCTCCCAAGAAATAATCATGTTCATCTTTGTTTGCATGAAGGCCTAGTGTCATAGGTGATCTTCACAAGAAGAAGAAGAGTTCAAGAATGGAGATGGGGAAGAGAGGTCTCTCGCCTTGAGGATGAAGGAGGAGGTGGTAGGCGTGCTTCAACTTCCCAAGGCAAGAGATGATGACATTCTCTAGTAAATAGAACAACTATAGGAAACAAGAACAAGATGACAAACTAGAATAATGAAGGACATGTAAGAATGGGTGATGAAGAGGTGATGTTCAGGGGTGATGAAAAAGAAAAGAGAGAGAAAAGCTTCATCTTGCTATCTCCAAGGATTTTCAAATACAAGAGACAAGAAGGAAGAGCAAGAGAGGGGGAGGTGTTCAGCTAGCTCATCCTAAGAATGGATCATATCGCTCTTGAAATGATGATTCTTGATGCAATCACAAGAGCAAGAGGAAAAGAACAATGCAAAGAGAGAAAGGGAAGAGGGTTTTCGGCTTTATGGCTTGGGGGAGGAGGAAATGTCTTCACAAGACATGCAATCATACTCCTTTGAAATGATAGCAAAGAACAAGAGGATAAAGACAAATGAGGAAGATGGAGGGAGAGAAGTTGGCCGTGGAGAAGAGAAAATGGTGCATGTATCAAACTCACCAACTTCCAATAATGAAATCATGATATTCTTGTGATGATGACATGGGTAAGGGACATAAGGAAGAGACAAAACAAAGTGCGATGAGGGAGAGAGATGAATGTGGACAGCGGAAGGGAAAGGGAGGCATGCAGCATGCGTTGGCTTCTCCAAGGTCGTCAATCATGATCTTGTAGAAAATGATGACAATAATAAGAATAAGAGACAAAAGAAAGAAGACAAGTGAAAGTGGACAAGAAATAATGGTGAGGAAGAGGAGCATTTCGGTGCAGAGAAAGAAGAGTGAGAGTTTCAGTCATGGGAAGGGAAAGAGAGAAATGTGAGCTCCAAGTTTCATCAATCTCCATGGAAGGCAATCATTTCATTGATTTCTTGAGTTTGCTGAAAGATTAGAGGAATGAGAAGGAGAGATGTGTGTTCGGTGCATGACGGGAAAAGAGAAAGAGAAAAGCTTGGTAGAAGTCAAAATTATCTTTTAAAGAATGAATCCAATGATAACTTAGAAATGATCGCTAGGATTCTCTTAGAAAAATACACACATATAAGACAAAACTATAGGACAAAAGGAAAATGACAAAATAACATGATTACAAATATTTAGAAATTAAATAATACTTTTCATAAGCTATGATTACTTCTAGGAATCAAACTTCTCTCATGGGTTGACGGAAGATGACAAAAATAAAATCAAGAGATTAGGAGGAGATAGAGAGTTGGGCGCACAACATGGTGGCGTGAGGTCGGTCGATCGGTCTAGGTGTCATCTCTACTCGTCTCTTTCTATCAATTAAAATTCAATTGGATGGTCTCGGGGTCAATACGCGGAAAAATCGAACTTCCATGGTACCAATTAAAAAATCAATTCTAAGAAATTTGAGCTAAAACACGCTATTGATAAAATATCGTACTCACCCATAAAAATATATTTTTCCAAGAAAATAGTCTAGAAAAAACTTCACCGTGATT
Organism: Melaleuca alternifolia; assembly: GCA_019926035.1. NCBI lineage: Eukaryota > Viridiplantae > Streptophyta > Magnoliopsida > Myrtales > Myrtaceae > Melaleuca > Melaleuca alternifolia. Next base: position 198,996 of record JAGKPW010003068.1, read on the forward strand.
TTGGAATTTCTAATTCCTTAGGAGATGGATGGACAGAGCTCAGTGCGATGGCGGATCACGACGGGTTCTTCAGGGCTTCCACTAAAAAAATTCTTCCTTTGGTTTGTTCCAATTGTCTATTTCTTGGCTTGCTCTAACTGATAAAAATTTCAAGATGTTACACGTTGAAAGACTTGAGGTATCTCTCTCATATACTCCTTCATGCCTACATGACTGTTGGCACCTTCCAAAGGAGTTCTTCCAATCTACCCATTAGGCAGAATCAATCAGGGATATCTCGAGCAATCTGAAGACCGTGATGAGAGTCTATTAATCTTGGTCACTCATACAATCAAGATTTTGGTTTCCATAAGTGAATGCTTTCCAAATCTACTCGCCTCTTCAAGGATTAATTATATCTATAATAGTATTAATCCATAATAGTCTTGACAAGAATAATCAATCCAATTATCCAATCAAAAAGCTATCAATGAGTCTTTTAGCTTCAGACGCTACAGAGTCTGACACGGAGTTTGTCATCTTCTAAGTTTGCTTAAGTTTTGTGACGCCCCAAACACCAATTTATAATAAAAATGAACTTAATTAATTTAATTAAGTTCAAGGGCTCGCCACATCACACCCTGATCCGTTGGGCACGTGACAAACCCCTACATGGCCATTATTTTATTTGTCACTTGCGACAATATTATCCGAAGACCCATTGTCGACTTTATCATCAAGCGGAAGCAATCTCAGTACATTACTTGGTAGTTAAATAGGCAAACTAAGCAACATGTGACATAAAGATCTACTTCCTATATCATTTACATATCAACACAAACCACCATTTTCAACATAGCAAGTAACCATCAAATACAACCCCAACAAAAAGCGACGTGATTACAACAAGACATGCCATAAGCACTTTAAACATGAGTGGAATAAGATCGGAGCAATGAGACACTCGCTACCAATTACTCCTACTTCAGTAATCATCTCAATGGGCACACCAAAATGAATCACGGGCTAACCATGGTACAATCCTGAAAATGTTAATAACCACGGGGTGAGATAACTTAGTAAGTAGAAATTCTAAACCTCGCCTAGGAGGCAGCCTCACAATCAACAAGTAAAGGTTTGAAAACCACAATTTAAGAGATTATCAAATCATTCCCAAAACTTTGCCATTTCTTTTTGAAAAGATCACATTTCAAGGACTTCAAAAAATCATCCATGAATCCCAAAATCAACAAAGACTCCACACGTCATTGCATGCATTTATCTTTTATAATCTGTTGGCCCTCCCTGGCCGCCGGTTCCATAATGATCCAACCTTTTGGACCGCAGCCCAAGCAATACCTAGCCCCATCTAGACGGTCCATCCGACTCAAAAGTCCGACATACCCCGCAGAGCGCTTCTCCCCCGAAGTCCATCCGACAAGGAGGGTCATTATCCGGAATTCTTTAGGGTTCATCATCACCAACACGACCTTGGTCGTGTGGTGGGTCCTATCTTATAGAATGCATCACACACAATCACCCATTCCTAAAGACCATTTCTTTCATTTTATCTTTCAGATTTTAATCAGCACTTTCTTTGAAAAAAAAGATCATCCATTTCAAAAAATTTCTTTCACATTGCTCTTGAAATTAAAGACATCATTTTGCAAAAGAAAGGAATTTTGACTCAAGAAGTAAGATGCAACTTTGAGGTCAAAATAACATTCTTTTTGCACAAGACTGGGAAGACCAAAGCTGCATGATAATTTTAAAAGCTCCAATAAGATGTAGCCTTGTCCAAAAATAAGTAGCACAACTCAAGAAATAAGCTGAACTTGGAAAGCAGAATAGAGAACAATTTTTTCAGCAAGACTGTTAAGACCAAAGTGTATAGACAAATTTGGAAAATCACTTCACGAGTTAACTATGTAACGTCATGCCCTACCCGAGGGTTAGAAAATCCATTTACAGACAGGTGTTACTCAAAAACACAGAGAAGAGTCAAAGAAACAGAAGCAGTAGCTAATCGGAGCAGGCGAACAGCATCCCATCGTCCAGCTCGATAACCGTACAGACAACTTCCAAGGGCCCTACAGCAGCGAATATTCAATGTTTTGGAGCGTGGTTGGTGGTGTTGCAATCTCTGGATGTTACAAAGAGAATGGTGCTGGTTTTACTCGATTCGGAGGTCGTTGGTCAGTCAACCAGGGCCAAATAAAACGGTCGACGGTGCAGTATTTCGGTCTAGGGGTCAGTAACTTCCAGAGTTGGTTTAGGAGGAACATTGCTCCGTTGGGGCGGAAATTTTGCAGGAGTGATGGTATGGAAGTATATAAGAAGGTGGTGGAGGGTCTTGATGAAGCAAATGGCTGCTGGTGGGTGTTTGAAGGCAGAATAGTGGCTGAGTTTGCTGAGCGACGAATTTTCAGAAGAAGGTAGAAGTGGTTTGTGTGTTCTTGGCTTGTGGTGTGTGTCCAAATGGAGTGAGCTACTCTTTATTTATAGGCAAGAAAGATTGGGGCCCAAGCTAGAGGAGAAACTTGGAGAGCAAGCTTATAAGAGAAACTTGGGGAGCAAGCTTATAGGACATTTAATGCATTAATGGCCTATGGTCACTAGCCTAGATCAACTATTCAACATTTAATGGCCTTGTCATTTATTCTTTATTTCTATTCTTTCTTCCTCCCCCTCATGGCTGAACAACCACACCATTTTCTTATTATGACTTTAGCCCATGTGACTATTAATAAGACTATTCTATCTACTAGGTACTAAGCCTAGTCTCAATATTTAATTGCTAGGCCACATGTCTAATTCTCTCCTCTTGATGAGACTACAGTCTAGCTTTTTAATTGCCCTCTCCTCTAATAGCTTATAGGATGACATCCACCTAATAACTTTGTGATGAAGTGTCACTTTTCGATAACCTCAAATAGTCCTTTCTAAATGCTAATCAATAGGGTGTCGCCTCGCAAATCCCGCGGTCATTTCTATAATTGATCCGCGTTGAGCTTCGCCAATCCTTAGAGAATTCTCGATTGTCATGTAATCAAGCAGGATGTTTGTATTACCTAGTCATGGGGTCATGCGGACAATTGTAGGGCCGGTTCAGGTTGATTATTACCACTTGGAATTACCCATGCGTTGGCCATAATCATCTGACGAATCCGTTCCTAAAACATCGTGCATCGACTTGTGCTAGCGCAATGTCATCTTACTTCAATCCTTATGATCGAGTAATTACTCCAAGGCTGAGTAGTCTTCTTGACTACACTCATCGATCCCTAATTGCGTGCTCTTAAACGATTTAGCGGGCTAATTACCCCGCTTCGCTATTTATGTCATGACAACTTAATCCTTTCATAAAATAGGGCATCAAATCGAGGGTGTTACAAGTTTGACTTCGAGTTTTGTCATCTTCAAAATAACAATAGAGTTTACTCTAACATGGAGAAGAGAAAACGTGCTGAAAATAATATTTATCACAGAACTTCACAAAGTCCATGGTTAGTTCGTATGCTGAAAATAGCATAACCTTTTTCATTCTAAGCCTTCTTTGCTAATTTTGAGAAATATGAGAAGGCTTTGAACTTATTTGCCAGAAAGTACACCCAAATGAAGCAAGAGTAATCATCCATGATTACTAGGCAATATTTCTATCAACCAATACTCCGAGTTCTAGTTTGTCCAAAAGGTCCATATGCAGAAGCTACAAAGCTCAATTAGTAGAAACTTGATTTATAGGTTTAAAGGTACTTCTAACCTATTTTCCCAAATCACATGGAGTGCATAATTTAGACTTTTCATACACTAGGTTGTAAAGACCATGAATAAGTTTTATGAAACAGCTTGAGTCTCCTACCATATGCCTTAAACAGCCACTATCCAAAAACCATTTGATCTTTCTCTTGATAGTGACTTGTAATCATAAGAAAAATTCAAGTTTTCTTTGGTACCTAGATTTTCTTGGATCTAAGAGAGTTAGCATTAAAGATGGTCTTTGCCTAGTCCTTCTTAGCTGGTCTCCAAACCTTGAGACATTCTTTCTCGAAATGTTCTGAGCTATTACACTTTGAACATTTGAGAGCACTTCGGCCAACAGGTTTTACAAAAGCCTTTAGAAAATGATTCTTGTAAAATGTCTTTGCAGGTCTTTATTTGAGTCTCTCTTTTACTTAAGGAAAATCAATTAATGGAATGGTTTTTAAGTCATACCCAAACCAGATTTGTTAAAATAGGGTCTTTGTACTGAAAGAATTTTCTCCAACTTTCAGATCCTTTAGAAAATCTTTTGAAATATTTGAAATGTCTTCTCTCATATATCATTTTCCTTATCAACAGAATCATAATTTTCTTTTAAATTAACAAAAATTTATCCAGACTTTCAAACTTTTCTCTCCAAGAAATTTCCTATTGCTTGAGCTTAGGATTCTCCCTTTTTATTTTGGAAATCCTTTTAAGAGAGGTTTTGAAACTAAGACAAAGTTATTCTATGTACTCGAGACGTAAACAATAATTTTTAAGTTACTAACCTTAACTTCTTGATCTAAATCTGGATCAAAATATGTTTCTGATTTTGAGTCTAAGTCGGAATAGGACATTAGACATATGTTGGCCTTTTTGTATTTCTCAATTCTTCCTTTCTTTTTCTTCAACAAAGGACAGTTAGGTCTAATATGCCCATTTTTATTGCATTCGAAGCATATTACATCTTTGTTGGTTTCATTGTCCTCAGTCGGTCTTTTCTAGAATATTGCGTGCTCCACTTCTTCCAGTTGTATCTTCTTCCCTTTCTATTCAACTTTATGAACTTCTTAATCATAAGCACTAGCTCCTCATCATCCAAGTCATCATTATTAGATTTTAAAGCAATTGACTTCTTACCCTTGGATCTTCTTCCTCATTGATCTACTCCACTTCATATGATTGAAGCATGTCTACTAGTTCGTCTACTGAAAGAGGCATGATCCTCTAAGTTTCTCTAATTGATGTCTTCACATAATTCCAATATTTAGAAAGTTGCATAGCAGTTTATTGACTTTCATTGGTCTTGGGATTGGTTGACGTTGATAAGCCAGGCCATTTACAATCTCTATCAAGCAACTGAACATGTCAGTAATGGATTCTCTAGGCTTAATTCTGAAGGCTTCATACTGTCAGAGTAGAATATTGATTTTTGTTTACTTTACTTGATTAGTCCCTTCATAGGTAAGATGCAATCTATCCCAAACTTCTTTCATTGTTTCACAAGAAGAAATTCGGTTATACTCAGTGGGAGATAAGACACAGTATAAAGAGTAAATAGCTTCAGCATCAAGAGCTTGTCTCTTGATAAATTTTGCTTGTGTTGTTTCACCAACATCTACAACTTCTTTTCCTTTTTCTACCACATCCCACTCTAAGGGATCTCTCGATCTCATAAATGCCTTCATCTTGTTTTTCAACACATAGTACTCATTTCTATCAAAGTAAGGAGGTCTAGTTTTGCTTTGACCTTCAACCAATCTTGGAGCCAAAATACTAGGCATAGATCTTTAGCTTAGATGTAATAGCACTTCAATAAAATAAGCACACATGCTCTAATACCAATTGAAAGTGCTAGAATGAACACTTATAGGGGGTGAATATGTGTAAGAAAATTTTCGCGAAATGTAGTAAAATGTTCTGCTGTTGAAACTGAGTTTGAGCAAAACATACTTTGACGAGTTCGAATTTGAACAATCAAATAGTACTTCAAACAAAATAAAGGAGTTCATTAAAGAAAATAAAAACACATAATTTATAATGTTTTAGCTTAGATCAAGCCTACATCTACTCTCCCATGTTGACAACCTACTAGCTAGATTCCACTATGTAACAAAAGAGACTTTACAGTCTTGTGATCTAAGCTTCATAATGAAAAGTCTTTCCTACTCACTCACGAAGTCACATTAAAATCTCTTTACTTTTGAGCTTAGAATAACAAGAGAATGGGAAGTTTTAGACTTTGGAATTTTTATTTCACGCACACATTTGAATGACTGGAGAAGTCTCTTTTAAATACTCCTTCATGCCTTCTCGACCGTTAGCACTTTCCAAAGGAATTTTTTCAATCTAGCCATTGGACAGAATTAATTAAGTAGATCTTAAGCCGACTGAAAATTGTGATGAATGTCCATCAACCCTGTTCACCCATATAATGTTGGTTTCCATAAGTACATACTTTCCATGTTTACTTGCTTTCCAAAATATTGGATGTATCCAAATTGATTTCAAGAAATATAGCCAATCATGTACGTGATATATCTAGAGATGAAGCTATTCATAATCCATACGAACCAAACCCTTGAAGAAATAAACAAAATTTCGCATCTAGATAGGTCTTCATTCTCTTCTCATGTTCAGTATGGGTAAACTTTGCCACTAAAGTCTAGCAGTCTTTTAGACTTTGATACATAAGTCTGGCAATCTTTCGACTTTGACACAAAAAGTTTAGAAAACTTCATAGTAAACTTTGGATAAGTTTTGTCAACTTTCAAAACATTAAAGGAGTTTTCTCCAATGGAACCGAGGTGGTCACAATTTCAGGAATTGTTCAATCAGATCTTGAGCTTGACATTCGACACCATTGGATGTCGATTGCTATTGTTGGGCTTGTTGCTCCATCATTGCTCCTACTTGAGCAAGAACCTCTAATATTCCGTTGATTCTATGGTTGATTTGTGAGGCGTTGGAAGATTCACCTCCCGTCATGCCAGATTACGTTGTCACCCTTGTCCTTCTTATCTTCTACCTATTTTTGCACAACTAAACATTTGCATTAGGATTAAGAACACATCTAGCTACTATCGCGACCTACTCGAACCTTCCCGTGGAGGGGGACGTACTAGGTAGATTTAGAGGTATCACTCATTGGGAGACCCGAATCGGCTTTCTTAAAAAACGGCTTAAAAATAATGTGTAATCGTAATCATATTGATTCATTACTAACGAGCATGGACTCTCCCAAGTCCAAACCTCGCATGACGTTCAAGCTTGTTCATTTTTTTAAAAGGTTATTTAACAACCTAAGTAATTCTAGGAGTTGCCACTAGCCTATTGGGGTCAGCTAGAAACCGATCAAGATGGGAGAATGTTGTCTCGATCCCTACATAACCAGAGATTCTAAAGTCTGAGGACTTGTTTACGCTAATATTTCTATTAGCGTCCTTTCAGTACCTAACTAGTTGGTTAATTTATCTAAAGTGGTTATGCATTATTGTTCATCATTTAAGATTCTATAAATTCATTCAAAGTATAAGCGTCCATGCAATTATTTTTATGGAATTATTTTCATGCAAATCTAAACTAAGACTAACTCGATTTAAAAATATTTTAACCAACAATTTATTTAAAAAATAATACGAGAAGTAAACACTCAAGATATTGAAACGCGATGCGGTAATAAACACTCAAATAATTAAATGCGACAATCTAATGACAAGAATGTAAAATCCGTAACTTATCAAGTATTTAACAAATACATGGCATGGTTATAAGCCTCGAGACACGGTACCTTGAAAGTTTGCGTTTGGAAAATAAATATGAGCCTAAGTCTAATTAATTCAAGTGAAGTCTAAACTAGGCTAAACTAATCAAAATTTTTAAAAAAGGGAAGTTATGCTAAGTTTAAATGGATTTTATGAGACCAATCCTGTGTAATCGACTCGAGATATGTCTAGATTAGCAAAACCCCAATGGACTTAGAATATATATTTACATAAATAAGACCAGAAGGGACATCGGTCTATCATCACCAAAATCACGTGCACGACTTCCATACGCTATGACTAAATCATAAAATATATTCGATGACCTAACACTAAATTAAATCATCCAGGGAAAACATCAAATTGCACCAAGCATATTCATGCATCTAAACGTCCGCAAGTAAAATTAAATAAGATATGCAATCAAGCCGATAAGCGTCGAAAGACCCCAAAACACAAAACTATCCATTAAAGATGACTTTTTCGCTTTTTTATTTATTCTTTTAGAAATTGATGCTAATTAATTAAGCTAAGTCCACTCTAATGCTAGAATAGGTTTTTTTGGCAAGGCTCCCTAACAAAGATTTTTTTATAATTGTCGATGTCCGACGTGGACTTTTAAGCACCGAGATCACAAGGTGAAGCTCATCAAAGGTAGGCTTGGGTGAGGGGTGAACATACAAGCTTTTACTTCCTCGATCTTTTTCAAATGTAGTTCCCGTCATCCTTGCTGCGATATTCGTTCAGCTCAGCAGCAGGGGGCACCGAAGTGCTCGAGACCTACCCTTTTCCTTTTGGGGCACATGTGGCCCGAGAGCACGGGTCTGAACGTGCACGGCCCATTGGCCATCCTAACTGAATTCTATTTGGGTTCGTGTATACAGTAGGAAGAACCTCAGCATAATGTTCTGATAATCAGAGATCTTCACAGAATGTTTTGCCGACACCTTCGTTGATGATTTTGGAGCTTCAACCCATTTCACTCAAGCCTTAGTTGCATTTCATGTCTCACATTCACCGTGTCCTTCGCCATCTTTTGTCTTTTACCGAGGGTATTGCCCATAGCTTCGTAGATATTTTCGGAACCTCAACCCATTGTGAGACATCTGTCACATTTCCCATCGCCAAAGCACTCTGTATCTTTTCTGTTCTGAACCGAAATTATTGGTGACGACTTTGTTGATATTTTAGTAGCTTCACGCCCATCTCCTTCAGACATCTTCACGCGTCCCATCTCAAAATGACAAAGAGTCCGGAAATTTGCAGTATATCATGGCCCCACTGAACTTTGCATTTACGGTTAACTCGTAAAATCTCCTCGTTCTATCTTCCTCCTCCTCCCCCGTGTTTTCGAGAGAGAGTAGCGTTAAGGCAATGATGGTGGATGGAGAGGGAGACGCGTAATAATTTGAAGTTTGCAATGGGTAGCGTGAATTGTTACGTTATATTTTGCAGAGAATCGGAAAGACGGTTAGTACATGGAGGTTAATAGCCTAGACAAGTAATAGATAAAGATAGTCAGGTTCAATCATTGAATAACGTGGATCCATCCGATCGTCAAAATAAGTTTACATTATCGAGTCCACACAAAATTACTATGGAGTTAATGACCCCGTTGACATGCATATTTACATATAAATACACTTTATATTCACTGGTACAGTTAATGAGGTGTAATTAATTAATGAAATTGGATTTTTTTTTTAAATTGTTAAAGTGAGGTCTTGAGAAATAAATGATACATAAAATGAAGAGGCATCTCCCATGAACCTTCAACTTCTTCCAATTGAGTTATGTGCATAGCTCAAAACCTACGCATATCTATGAGATTAATAGATAGGTGTTTATCTGACATCAATGAAAGTTTTTGTAAATTCTTTGAGCACTTGGTAATCTCCGTTAAGTAGTACGGTGGTTCTTCCGTCCCTTACAAATTTGTAACTACTGGAGAAACAGGCCCCAAGACCCCAAGATACATGGTGCACGAGATGGATCAAATGTTGATAGATTGACAAGTTTAAGGCGCAAATTGTTCTAGCCCTCATGCTCCTTATCGCATGTTTGTTTTTGTCGAAGTGTCAATGGCGCCAATCCCTATTCCATTAACATTCTCTCCATCTGTGATTGTATCTTTTTTTTTATTAATTTAGGGAGAAACGATTAAGCGATTTAATAATAAACATTTCTTTATTAAAGACAATGAGGGGACGGACGGATTAGATGAGGTTGTGCTAGAGAGAGTTTATCCGTTTAAACGCTATTTGTCATGCATCATGGACTAACCCCATTCCTTTCAGATTCTCCTTCTTGGTCACTATGTCGTATCTCTTTGGTCATTAAAGTTCACTCTTAACATGCATTGTCGTCCTTGCCGCAAATGAAAATATACGTTGTATACCGTTGACCATCTGCATAAGGTTGATTCAACACAAACCATCAATAATTGCGGCACATGAAGTATTGTGTCGTATTGGAATCATTACTAATAGCCGCGTGGCCCACGCGGAGAAACTTCCATTTGCCTTTCTTCTTCCGATGTTCAAAGTACTTCTTGAAGTGCTTCTCCTTTTTGGTTGGACAATCGCAAGAAGAATCTTTATGTCCGCATTTGATCTAGAGGCCTGATTTTTTACAAGCCTTGTCAAGCGTTTTGTTATTCTCCATGAATTCTTTAAATGCTTTCTTACGGAGACATAATTCATCTAGAGCTATGTGAATAGCTTGCTGGATTTCTCCGAGAGTGACTTCAGTTAATTTCTTCGCATGGGTTTGGAAGTATTTATCCAACATGCTAGAAATTTGCTTGGGAATAGATGATAGAAAGACTGGCTTCAACGTAGGGTCTCCTCCGAGGGCATAATACAGCTTCAACATTTCTTGAAAGTGTCTGTTGAGATCTTTTCTTTTATAAGAACAACACTTTCTTTCAAAAAATTCCTTCCTTTTTTGCTCTAAAAGGTCTTTCGGTCGCCCAATAAACCAATGATGTAATATCCTGATGACATCATTAAAATATTGGGAAAGGAAAATATTTTGATCAGCAGTAGAAAGAGCTGACCACCAGTCCAATAAACTTCATGTGAATTTGGATGTAAACTCAAGGAGTATGTGGAACTGATCATTGTTTGGATCAGTGGCCTTAGCATTCATCCATGCATAGAATTCTTGTAGCCTATCATGCCACTTGTGATAAGGGATATCATCAAGTGTGAAGGTAAGTCCACCATCAGGTTTACTAGGCATGGATGTGCTGTGGAAAGAGTTTTGCTCCGGTGTTTCAACATATAGTTCTGGTTCCATCATAAGCATAGTTGGAACTTGTGTGGTTTTGTCTGGCAATTCTTCATGTGATTCTTCATCTAAAACCTTCCCTGTTGATGATGTTAGAGAATCATCTTCAAGTTCAATCTCAGATGAGATTATGGCCTGGGGTTCTTCACTGGCCATAATTATACTTGACCTAGGTTGGTCTCTAAGGAAAGATTCAAGAGGATTGGAGATCATGTGTAAGGCTTGATCAACAGGTAGATCAGAATTGGAGTCTAAAAGGTCAGGAGATTTTGGTTTTCGGGTTTGGATTTAGCCTGTTCGGCCAAGAATCGTTTTCGAATGGACTTTGCATCATTTTTTCGAGTCGAGGAACATGAATGCATGACGGGGTCTGATTGTTGTCCACAGTAATAAACAAAGCATCCTCTGTTGGAGACAAATTCAAGTCCAAAGCATGATTTTGGACTCTATACACCATTTGATAGTGTAAGGTGGCAGCAATAGAGTCTGGTGTCTGAGGAGCACTAGTTATTTGTAACTGAACTTTCAAGGCATCAGTAGGCGAGGGTCGGACAAAGCCATGGTGAAGTTGGGGAATAAAATGACAAACATTGTGCCAGCATTAAGAGTAATCTCCACCGGTCCTATGCAGGCATGTTGGTACTCAAGGAATCGAGTATCAAGGAGGGCCATGGGGGCAGCTACAGGAAGGCCTTTCTTGCCATGAAAGGTTAAGGCAAGGCAAATCAAGTTTCAATTAAGAACAAGACAACATGTTTCTTATGCAAACAATTATTTCTATGTTTCAATTGGAATGTCACAAATATTGATTGCTCAAAGTCAACTGATCTATCATCAAATTTGGAATGAGATCATTTAACCAAAAGGATGGTCAAACCTAGTTGGATTGTATCATTAGTTTCCAATGACACTAGCTTCCTGGATAGAACCTTCGAATCATATTAAAGTCGTCATCATCAATTTTGGAATGAGACAACTCACCTTTTTTCAAATTACTCAGTAATCACGAACATCGATGAAACATATAAATAGTGCTTATCATTTTGGCCAACAAAAGAAAGATTCGATAATTCAAAACACATAACAAGAAGGTAAGTAAATAGAAGTTAAGACTTGTCTATATAGTCTTTAACCCCATTTCCCCCACTATTTTGAATAATTGATCTTTAGGCAGACATTTTGCGAGAGTATCGACCATTTATCCTTTGATATCCCATTGATCAAGGTAATAACTTCTTGTTCTCTCAGATAATTCAACAATGTATGTGTCAGTCTCACATGTATTCTCTTTGAATTAAAGAAAGTATTTTTGATGACTTGGATGGCTGCTCAATTATCACAGAACATGCTTAAAGAATTAATCTTTAGTCGAGTCAACGAAATATTGATAATCAAATTATTTATCCACTCTGCTTCTTCACTAGCTTTGGCTAAAGCAAAAATTTCAAATTCCATAGACAATAGTGCAATACAAGTTTATCTTTTGGACTTCCAAGTAATAGCAGTGCCACCCAAAGTGAATACATATATACTAGTGGACTTACTATCTCTAATTTCTGAGCACCATGAGGCATCAGAGTATCCATCCACTGTTGACAAAAAACGAGAGTAACATAGAGCATAATCTTTAGTACCTTTAAAGTATCTTATCAGTCCATTGATGGCATCTCAGGCTAAAGGAGATGACTTGCCTTTCAAAGCTTACTTCATACCAAGAATGATATTAATAATATCAAGATCTTTCATGTCAAATTCTTTAGCTAAATAAGCTTTTACGTCACTCACTACAGAATGATCAGAACTAAGAATTAACATGTCATCATTTAACTCTCCATTTAGAAAAGTTATTTAACATCTATTTGATGCACTACAAAGTGTCCAATAGAGGCCAAAGCAAGAAGATTCTTATAGTTGATAGATGACACACAGGCAAATAGACATCAAAATAGTCTACTTCACTTTGTTGTTTATAGCCTTTAGCTACTAAACGTGCTTTACCTAGTTATTGATCCATCACTATTTAGTTTTTTCTTCAATACCCACTTACAGCCTATAGCCTTAGCCCCTTTTAGCAAATTGACTAGCTGCCAAGTGTGGTTCTACAACAAATAGCTCATTTCATCATCTATGGCTTCTACCCAAAGTAAGGATTCTCTAAATCTCATTGCTTCCTGACAGGAGAATGGATCATCCTCTAGATGGTAAGTAACAAATTCTTCACCAAGACTTTTGCGAACTTTCTCTCTTGTGGATACTCTAACAGATACTAGTTCAATAGCCAACTGCGTGAGATTAGGGTCACAATGACCTGCTTCAGATTCTAGAGGAGATTTTGAAATCATATATCTGGATCCAAAAATATTCAAGCCATGATCTCTAAGAAACTTATTCTCAAAGAATTCTACATCTCTAGATTCTATTACTATGTTGGTAGATAAATCCAAAAATCTATGTGAAGCACTATTTACTGTACCTTTTCGTAACTTGGACTATTTATGAGGTTTATTAGAGTATGAAACAAAGTTGGCAACTCACTTTTATTGTCCTACTTGTTCCAAACTCTTTCTAGAAATATTATGATCCTCAATGTGAATATACTTCTTTAATTGATCCAGTCTCATCTGCTCTTTTTGTCAGTGCATTTCAGTCTTGAAAGAACTCCATTCAGCAGGTAGCCTACTCAACATAAGGCCAACAAAGAGATTAACAAACATATTAGATTTACCCTCTTTCAACTTGTTTCTCATGTTCTCAAGTTCAATCAATTGAGAGGTAATACTTGAGTTCATATGGAATTTAAAGTCAAAAACTTCTCCGCTAGGAGAGTCTTGGAAAACCTCTCTTGTTTTTGGAACTAAGCGTTCAAGTGATCCCATATCTTTTTCACTATCTTGTACTCACTATAAGTCATCGCTAGACAAGGATTCAGAGAGGTCAACAAGTAATCTCTACAAAAATCTTCATTTTTGTTCCATTGATATTCATCAACATCTTCAGAGGTCGATGCAAAATCACTCAATACGGTGAAGAAAATTTCACGTTCTTTCATGCCAAATTGAACATGTAATTTCCAATCATAAAACTCAGTAACATCAAATGATTATAGCTTTATAATATCATAGAAACAATGTTTTTCCATCTTAATCAGAGCAAAGACGTAGAAAGAGTGCACCTTGTAATCTTCGAAACTCACAAAGTCGAATAGTGCCCTTGACCTTGGTCAAACCGCTCTACAGGATTGAAATTTGCTAAAATAAACCCCAAAATTGAATCAGGAGCACCCAAAAACCTTAAGATGGGTAGCCCTCGTTGCTGGAAACTTGCTGGAAAATTAGCAGAAAAATTCGTCCAAAAATCGCGCAGAAAAACACACACGATGACAAAACTTCCAACAGTTGTATCTCCCTCATTCGATCTCCGTTCAATGCGACTGACCACTCAAAACATTCATTTCGTCGAGTAGAATAAAATCCAAGTAGTTTTACCCTCTGAAATTGGCTAGAATTTATGGGCTTTTGTATCAAATATTTCATCCACCAAATCTTCAAACTCAAATCTAGGCCAATTCCATCATTAAAGTCAAAAGTAAACAATACTGAGGAGATTGTCTCAACGAGATCTTCAAGTAGACACCTTACTTGCTCAAATATGACAGACAAATCTAATACTTCAAGATTATTGAAGGTTATTGGTTTGAGAAAGTAGAGAGCGTTTTGTTGCTTGAAGTATTACACCAAGAAACGTCAAAGTTGAAACGCTCAACAGTGTTACCTCCAGCATAGAAAACCCTAGAGTTAATATGCACGCTATTGGGTTCCATCTATATGGGCATAAATAACCATGCTTTTACCTATTAAGCCTGTATGTGAACATATTATTTAGATTATATATAAGCAATATGTCATGCCCCGAACCTTACGATTACAAAAACATCCCACTCCGGTTGATATGAAATGCGACATCCCAAGCTTATCGCCGACCCACACGAAACAATAGCTAGATGCACGTGTAGAAGAAAATACAATCTCCATACTATAAATATACAATGGAATGGTGGATAGGAAGGAATAGTCTTGAATAACAACAAGGCAACATATACATACATATACACAAACGTTAATTACATCATCCCTAAAACAAGCCTTACTAGAAGCCAAGGACTACGGCACCATATACACCAAAAGGGGTCAACAATGCGGGAGGTCTAACAACCCTACTTTAGGCCAACAAAAAGGAAAAGATCATGGGCTTCCTAGATCTTCAAACACCATTGTCGTCCTCTGCCGAGTCGGACTCCATGGACTCTGAGTCAGAACTCAGAGTAATAATATGAACATCAGACTCCATATCCTAGGGGTCTAGCTCCATTGATTTTGAATCATCTGGTCTAGTATCCGGGCTCGTCATGACCCCATCTGGTGGCAAAATCTAAATTTGGCCCCAATGACTAACTCCATCATCGGGAACATCAAACCCATAGAGGGGACCAAACATCATATCTCCATCTCCGTAAAACGATGCTAGAAAGGTATGAGGCTTCCAATGTGCTTCACCTTCATCAACCCACACGATGCTATTTCTACTTATATACTCCTTGTCCTCGCCTGTTGGCAATACTGTATCCAAAGATTCTATGTCCATAGGCACCCCAAAACGTTCCGATTGAGCATTCATTTCAAGGGTTTGGGTCTGAAATAGTTTGTAAGCAACGACTGAGATACACTTATCTCAATAAGTCTACTCCCTAAACCCGACTAGGATAAAACGTACTTTTGAAATATCCTAACATGTTATTCTACTCATAGTAAAAGACAACCATTCAATAATGACACAGATAAAAACATAGCACCAAAAATTCTAATTAATCACATAACATTGCATAAGCCACATTTCAACTCAAAGACATTATGCTCGAAAGCGCACCACCATACTAAGCACAATTTGATGCATGATTCAATCCGAATTTCCAATATTTCTCGACTTGTGTAAACACACCTCAGGTCCTCGTCACAACCCGCATAAACACCTCAGGTATGCGACTCGCCACAACCCGCGTAAAGTTCACACCTCACGTGTGCGACAATTGGCCTCGCCAAGCTCAACTAAACCTTGCGTAAACACGCCACAGGGTAGCTAGCGTAAAAACGCCTCAGGCTTAAATCTCAACCCCGTTTAAATACACATCATGGCAATGCAACCAACCAATTCCATCAAAATAGCATGCTCGAGCCCTAAAGACCATACGATCAACAATTTAAGCTATGCGATTATAATCAAGCCACTCGGTAAACAAATACACCGCATATCATCACTTAGGGCCACACGATTAATAATCGGACCACACGACTATTAAATGCACCGCACGATTCTTAGTCATGGCCATGCAATTAATAATCATACTACACGATTCTTACTCACGGCCAGGCGATTAACAATCGGACCACATGATTAACAAATGCACCACACAATTCTCGCTCACGGCCACTCGATTAATAATCGAACCACGTGATTAATTAATGTACCACATGATTATCATTTTTTTTTGTGACCGAGGACTCCACCCGGGCCCCGTCGCGCTCGGCAAGCACTAAGGAACCGGGTGCCTATACCTCGGGCCAATGCAAGCTAGCCACCACACTCACATCAGCAGTTAAGTCACCTAGCGACGTCGTTGGGATTCGAACCTGCACCTTTTGCGAGAAGCACAAGGCCCGAACCAACTACGCCACCACAGCGAGTGGTTGCCACATGATTATCATTCATGGCCACACGATTAATTAATGTACCACATGATTAATTTATGGCCACACGATTAATTCATATACCACGTGATTAATTTATGGCCACACGATTAATTAATGTATTACATGATGAACTAATGTTTAATCATATATGACATCATAAATCCTAAAAATGTCTCCTCCTTGTATCATCCAAGATATCTTCTCCTTGCATCATGCATGACCACAAGCTCATAAATTCTCAAAAATGCACAAGTGACATCATCAAGCTTGACTATGACATCATCAAACTCAAATTCGGAACTCACCTTGGCAGCCCACAAAACTCACATTTTTCTCACTCAAATCTTCATATAAACATCTCTAATTCATGCCATAACAATAACTTTGATGGCACATCAAGAACATACAAGAAATCCAAGTTTTGGCATCCAAAAATCACCCTTTAGCTTAGTCAAAGTTTAGGAAGAGACTTACTTCAAAAGTGGCTAGAAACATGCACAAACAAAGACGGAATAGGCTCCGAACCGCTACTCCAAAATCATGGTTGCGACGAAGGTGAAAACCAAGCACGAAGCAAGAGAAAATGGAGAGAACTTTTAGAAAACTTGAGTTGATGAAGATGGTGGTTGTTGAAATGGTGAAGAGAGAGATAATAAGCTGAAAATTCTCTTTAAATAGATGATAAAGTTAATCCAAAGGCTAAGGATCAATCTTGTACAAAAGAAGATTCAATGGCTAAGATTTAACCTTGAGAAAGAAAACTATTGAAGAAAACAAATTAAATTATCTAACCAAGAAAGAAATGATAACCGAACTAAGGGTAAAACGATAATTTCCGACTTCTGGCCGGTCACGCGATTTCTTTCGACTTTTCAAACTTTACTATCAAAATAACTAACAAAACGAGATGTTGTCCAAAGATACTCCTTGAAGACGTCGGAAGTTCGATACCCAAGTTCGGATGTCAATTCACGATCAAAATCGATCAATTGTGATTTCAGCATGTTTCAAACTAACGGGCGGCTTTTTAGGTGTTTCGTGTATCGACTCGCGATTGATTCAAAAATCATGTTACGTTTGGTTTGCTCTAGTCATGATGACCTTCGTTTCCATGTAATCATAAGGTTCAATCACTAGGTCCGAAGGTCATGATCATTTGAAATCTGGTTTAGATTAATTCGCAAATTATACTATGGTCAAACGGAGTCACCCGTGAACCAATTGTATAACACTAGCAAATCGTTCTAAAACCAATCTTAGATTGAGCTATGTCTGCCCAAGATATTACCTTAACAATCCTTATGGTCCAAGTGTCTTTCCACGTTCAAGTCCTTAGGTCTACGTAAACAACTCATAGTTAGCCTTTCCCTCTTGGTTAGTCTTCTCGAGAGTGATCAATTTCGAGTGAAATTTAATTGAAACACAATCGATGAAATATATATCCTTTCATTTATCTTGAAATTGGGTCTAATTTCAGAATGTGACAATTCTTCCCTCCTTACAAAAATTTCGTCCTCGAAATTTTACCCATACAACCAACTACTCAAACAGATGAGGGTACTGGCGTCGCATTACTTCCTTACTTTCCCATGTGGCTCCCTCTGTTCCATGATGTTCCCAGATGATTTTAACTAGTGGAGTTGTGTTGCTTCTTAGAATCTACTCCTTTCTATCATCTATTCGAACCGGCTTTTCCATGTATGATACATTATCATCCACTTCAATGACTTCATGATTCATTACATGAGTCGGGTCTGGTTCATACTTCATCAACATTGAAACATGAAAGACATTGTGCACTTGCGATAAATTTGGCGGCAATGCCAAATGATAGGCTACAGTTCCAATTCGCTCTAGTATCTCGAAAGGACCAACGAATCTTGGATTTAGCTTCCCTTTCTTCCTAAATCGGGACAATCCTTGCATTAGCGACACCTTAAAAAACACATGATCTTCGACGTGAAATTCTAAAGGTCTATGTTGTTTGTCCGCATAACTTTCCTGGCGACTCTGCGCAGTCTTAAGCCTCTCACAAATCAATTTCACAGCTTCCACTAATTGCTCTACCAATTGTGGTCCCGTTATACTCCTTTCTCCCACTTTGTCCCAACATATCAGAGTCCTACAAGCTCTTCTATACAATGCCTCGAACGGTGCCATTCTGATACTTTGTTGATAACTCTTATTGTACACGAACTCCACTAAGTGTAATTGTTCTTCCCATCCTCCCTTAAAGTCAATTACACAAGCCCTTAACATATCCTCGAGCGTCTGAATCGTTCCCTCATATTGTCCATCGGTCTATAAGCCGTACTATATTGTAGCTTAGTTCTCATAGCCTCTTGTAAGCTCTTCCAAAACATCACAGTGAATTTCGGATTCCTATAATAGTCACCGCTACCTTGTGAAGATGTACGACAAGGCGCATGTACAACTCAGCGTACGTTTCCATGGTGAAGTCCTTTCGTGCTGGTAGAAAGTGCGTAGACTTTGTCAATCTATCTACGATTACCCAAATCGAATCATACCCTCTTTGGCTCCTTGGTGATCCCATCACAAAGTCCATAGTAATGTGTTTGCCCATTTCCATTCATGGATTTCCAATGGTTGTAGCATACCACCGGGTTTACAATGTTGTGCGTTCACTTGTTGACACGTCAAGCACTTTGCTACGTGTTTAGCTACATCAACTTTCATTCCATTCCACCAGTAGTGCTGACGTAAATTCTAATAAATCTTCGTGCTACCTAGATGAATACTATAATTACTCCGATGAGCTTCAGACAAGATCCTTTCTTTAAGCTCTTCATCGTCAGCTAAACATAGTCGTCCACGAAACTTCAAGATCACATCCTTAGATGCCTGGAAGTTGGGCTTTCTTTTCGTAGCATCCATACTCATGATCTTTTGAAGGTCAAGGTCCGTAGATTGTAATGCCTTAATCCTCGTCTGAATTTTTGGTTCGATCCTTAAAGTTGCCAACAAGCTTGAGAGGTGTCCTACCTCAAACTTAAACTTTGAATCTCTTATCCCTTCAAGAAAAATCCATTCCTTAACCATCATATGCGCCATGCTCGATTTTCGACTAAGAGCACCTGCCACTTTATTCACCTTCCCTGGATGATATAAGATATCACAATCGTAGTCTTTAAGCAATTCCATCTAACCTCGTTGTCTCAAGTTCAACTCTTTCTGAGAAAACAGATACTTCAAACTCTAATGATCAGTGTAAATCCGAAACCTTTCTCCGTACAAGTAATGCCTCCGAATTTTTAAAGCAAAGATAATTGCTGCAAGCTCTAAGTCATGCGTTGGGTAATTCATCTCATGAGGCCTTAATTGTTGTGATGCATAAGCAACAATTCTTCCATACTACATTAAAATGCATCCTAATCCTTTTAACGACACGTCACTGTAGATCTCATAACCTCCAGGACCATAAGGAATCGTCAAAATCGGCATATTCATCAATTTATGCTTAAGCTCCTCGAAGCTCCTTTCGCACTTATCATCCCATTCAAACCGTGTTTCCTTCTTAGTCAGCCGTGTTAACGGAGTAGCTATAGAAGAGAACTTTTCCACAAACCTCCTATAATAACCCGCTAATCCAAGAAAACTTCGAAACTCTGTGACTGATGTCGGTCTTGACCAACTCATTACGACTTCAATTTTCACCGATCTACTGAAATCTCATTTCCAGAAACCACATGTCCAAGAAATGCTAGTTTACTTAGCCAAAACTCATACTTGCTAAGTTTAGCGTAAAGCGAGTGTTCCCTTAAATTCTGCAAAATAATCCTTAAATGTTGTTCATGTTCCTCTTCACTCGTCGAGTATATCAATATATCGTCTATGAAAACGATAAAAAATTGGTCCAAATATTCCTTGAATCTTCGGTGCATCGAATCCATAAAAGCAGTAGGAGCGTTAGTCAATCCAAATGACATAACGGTGAACTCGTAATGCCCATATCTCGTTTTGAACGCCGTCTTTGGTATGTCTTCTTTTCGAATCGTCAACTGATGATAACCTGTCCTTAGGTCTATCTTTGAGAAAATCGACACCCCCTGTAGTTGATTGAACAAGTCAACTATTCTTGGTAATGGATATTTGTTCTTAATGGTTACATGATTCAACTGCCTATAGTCAATGCACAATGACAAAGACCCGTCTTTCTTCCTCACAAATAGTCCTGGGGATCCCCACGGTGATGCACTAGGGCATATAAATCCCTTATCAAGCAATTCTTGCATCTAAACTTTCAACTCCTTCAATTCCGACAAGGATATTCTGTAGGGCGCTTTAGAAATCGGTTCCGTTCCGGGTGCTAACTCAATCATGAACTCTAATTCTCTAGCAGGTGGCAATCTTGACAATTCCTTAGGAAAGACATTAGGAAATTCGCGCACAACCGTTATATCCTCCAACCTAGGTTCCTTGATCGACGAATCGATTACTGATGCCAAAAACCCTTGACATCTTTCGTCAAGTAACTTTGTCACTTCAAGTGACGAAATCAAAGGGATCGAGGTTCGTCCTTGACTTCCCACAAACTCATATCTAGATGGCCAATCGAATTAAAATGGATCACCTTGTTACTACAATCCATAATAGCCTTTTGCTTAATTAAGCAATCCATACCCACTATCACATCAAAATCATACATTGGTAACATGACCAAATATATCATTTCCTCTCTACCATTGATGACTAACTTGCAATTCAAACATCCAAGCAAGATTATAACTTTATCCTTTAACGGCGTGGCCACATGCATCGTTACTTCTAACGGTTTTACTTTGATACCAACCAATTCAACAAATTGAGCAGATACAAAAGAATGTGATGCACGAGAATCAAACAAGGCATATGCAACGTGATCACATAAAGAGACCGTACCTGTGACTGCACCAAGCGTATCCTCCGCCTCTCTGCGTGTCATCGCATAAACCCTTCCTTGCGCTTATGGCCTATTCTGATTGTTCTGAGGAGGTGCTCCAACTTGCGGTCCCATTCTTGGTTGCCATTGTTGAAATTGTGGTCCCACGCTTTGATTCGGGCAACTCCTTATCTAATGATCATGTGATCCACAATTGAAGCAAGCTCCCATTCTACTTGGGCAAGAGCCATTCCCATGCCTCCTTCCACATAATCGACACACCACTCCAGATTGGTATGCCGATTTCCCAAAAGTTTTCTTCACTAGAGGTGTAATAACCGTGTTCGGGTTCGGTTTGCGATTTTGGCTAAGCAGGAATTTTCCGGGGAAATTTAATAATTTCCCTTTTTATTTCGCGAAAATTGTGAAAGGCTTTGAATTTAATGAAAATTTATGTTGGAAAATTTATCTGGGCCCAGAAATGTCAAAAATTGCAATATAGGATTTTTCCAGAAATTTTCTGAATTTTTAGGAATTTTTAAAACAATTTTCCAATTTTCGGGAATTAAAATATATTATTTTAATTTAAAATTCCGACCGGCCAGCGAACCGGCCGGCCCAACCCCGCGAACAGCCTGTCCGACCGGGTCGGACTGGGCAGCACGCGCGCGACACGTGTGCCCGATCTCCCTCTCTTCCTCTCTCCTCTTCTCTCTAGCATTCGGTCGAACAGTTGATGGGCATCCATCAACTGTTCAACCCGTCGCCTCAACGGCCACTGTGGCGCTGCAGGCACCCACCCTTTGGTCTGAGGGGACAGCCGGAGGGGACGACAGCCCTTGACAGAGCAGCACGTGGCGCCGGCGAGCGGTTTTTCCGGCTACCACTCACCTGCTCCCACTCGGTATAAACCGAGTGGGCAAGCCACTTTGAGCTCGGATTTCTCCGAGCTCAATCCACCTCTCGGCTCGTTCTTGGTGTCCCCGTGAAGCCTGAAGTGCCCTCTCTTCAACGCCGCAGGTGGTGGGCTCCGACTCGCCGTGCTCCGCCGCCGACGGCCCCCGATAGAGAGCCTCGCGGCCAGCCGTTTCTGGAAATTTTCCAGAAAGGCCGCGGCTTCAAGAGGTAAGTTCACCCCTCCTCCGACCATCTTGGCTCGATTGGTTGATACCAATCGCTTCCTTGGCTTTCCTAGTCCTTAGATGTGGTGTAAATTTGTCTGTTTTTGGCCTAGACTCGTTGGATTCGAGCTTGAAGCTCGGACCTCCTTTCTCGGGAAACCCTAGGTGAACCGCTGACTTCGTGGCCGTCTCCCCGCCAGCTCCGACCACCTCTGGCCAAGCCGTGACCACCGATCGACGCGCCGGAGGCTCAGCTTCCTCTCCCAGCCGGTCTCGAGCTTCGATTTGGCCGGAGAACGGTGAACGGCGGCCAAACCCGAGAAAACCTCTTGACCCAACACACGACCCGACTCACGACCCGGAGTCGGGGTTCGCCGGAGAAGACGACCGTTGCCGTCACCGGAGCCGTCGCCGTCATCGAAGACAGAAGACAGCCGACGGGCTAGGCTGCCAGCCCAGCAGCCCAGCCCAGTCAGCCGGCCCAGCCGACCCGGCCCAGCCAGCCAGCCAATCAGCCGACCGACCCAGGCCCAGTCAGCCGGCCCGGCCCAGGTCCAGCTCGCGCGGCCCAGGAAGGAAAAAGGAAAAAGGAAAAAGGAAAAGAAAAAGGAAAAGGAAAAAAAAAAGAGGAAAAATTTAATTTTTCCTTGGGTTCAACCAGGAGTGCAGCAAGGGGAATTTAGCCAAGAAAACTCACAAGTGAGTGGACTCTAAACCTTTATTAGGCGCATTTACTGTTTTAGTAGAAAACGGGTAGAAACGGTTAGAAATGGCGAGGGCGAGTAGAACGGCTAGGATTCCTAGTTTACTTGTCAATTTCATTGATTAGTTGATTGGTTAGCAGTATTGGGTAATTGTAAATTGTTGACCACTTAGGTGGTTTAGTTCGACTCGTGTCGACCTAGGGATCGGCATCTCACGTTTTACGAGAAATGCCCTCGTACATTTACTTGTGCTCGAGCGTGGTCAGAGTTTGGACCCCTCGAGGGGAGGGGAGTGTCGGCTTGACACCCTTGTTTAAATTTTAGAGTTGTTTAACTCATTTTATTTCTACAATTTAATTCAATTAGTCATTTATCATTAAATGTCCTTTCGTATAGCATTTGATTAATTTAGTTAATAGCCCTTCTTGCCTTTCAATTTCATTAAATTATTATTGTAATTAGTCAATTCTAGTATTGCTTTGTGTATTTGAATTTTGCGCCGCTTTTATTTAATCAGTTATGCCCACATAAGTTCCGTATAGTCACAATTAGGTTCCCGTTGTAGATCTGCCTCACCCTGTAAATTATTTAGACCCCATTGACGTTCGTTAGCCTACCTTTAGCTTAGAAATCTAGAGGTGGGGAGTTCTTCGACTTGGGTTGGTAATGAGTGTTTCTGCGCGAAGCTTAGGGACCTTGGGATGAGAGATTTACAACCAGGCTTGCCTAGGGTCGACTAACAGGCCAACGGAAGCCCGAGAGTTGGGAGGGTCGATTTAGGGACCCTAGGGCAGGGGTGTTCCTAATTTAGGATTAGGGTTCGTTCACTGGGATACCAAGTATCTCATTCCACCACCCCACCATCCCAGGACCCCCGTATGGACCCGGTTCAGGACCTATCAGACTTGGAGGACCAGCTAGAGGAGGAGGAGCTTATGGAGGAGGACCCTCACGAGGAGGAAGCTTGGGATCTACTGGAGCTGGAACCTCTGGACCCGGAGGACTGGGAGCAGCAGCTGGAGCTGGAGCTGGAGTGGGACCCTCAGGAGGAGGAGGATCAGGAGGAGGGGGATCTGGAGCCGGATATCCCCTTCAATTTGGATGAAGAAGAAGAGGAAGACGAAGAGAACGGCATGGCGGCAGCCCCCGTTCCCCCTAGAGACATGGGAGATGTCATAGACATAGAAGTAAAGGAAGATGGATTAATCCAAGAATTCCACAGCACGACCGGTTGGATTTGGAGCACTACGAAGCACATCTGGTACCCACATCAACACATTAGCGTGTACACGGGCTTCCATGAGACCGAACTAGAATTGTTGGTTGAAAAGTGTGAGGTACCACAGGGAGGCTACGAGTCCGGCTTCGAAGACCCTGATGGGGCAGACGACTCAGAGGATGGCACCGTGGACAACCCAAAGCCTTTGTGTGTGTGAGATTGGCCCAAGCCGGTGGTTACAACTTAGGATTAGTACTCTCCCTTTTCTTCTCCCCGCGACTTTTGATTGTATAGCTAAGCGGCGACGTGACTCTAGGCTTTTGTTATGTCTCCTCCTGTTCTCTTCCCTTTTTGTATTTTGACCTGACTTATCCTTTGTATCTATGGGAAGTAAGTTCCTTGATCAAAATTGAATGTAGTACTCTACCTTGGGAACAAGTTAACTGAGAACTAGATTCTTCTGCAAATACTAGAGTAAAGTTGGATCCTGGAAACATTGCTACGACCCCGAGGAATCGAGGCGTGACAAGAGGGACGAGTCGCCTATTGTTCATCATGGGCCTCTTCCTATGGTTACGATTATCCCCTGTAGACACATACCGTGACGTAGAGGCGGTAGTCCTCTCATTCATATCTCATTCAACCATCTGAGCCCTTTCATAAAGCTCATTGTAGTCCTTTAAGTTCAAGAGAATTAATTAACTGCGAAGCTCCGGTTTCAACCCATCTCTAAATCTTCTCGCCTTATCGGAAGGATCTTCTACCCTCCTAGGCGCAAACCTCGATAACCTCGCAAACTCTGCTTCATACTCATCCACGGTTCTCTGATTTTGATGAAGTCTCATAAACTCTGCCATCTTTTTCTCCTTGGCCATCTCAGAGAAATACTTCCTATTGAATGTCTCAACAAATATCGTTCAACGAATATCAGCAGGAAATACTCTACCTTGAGTTGCCTTCCACCAGTCATTTTCTTTCCCATGAAGCTGATAAATAGCCAAGGCAACCTTTTCTTCCTTAGTACACCCCAGAAGTGCAAAAGCTTTTTCTAGTTCTTCAATCCAAAGAGAAACAGCCTCGGGATCTCCTTTTCCATTAAACTTAACTAGCTTTAACTTCATAAGTTGTTCAACTAATTGATGCATTTGACGATTTCCATTGTCTCCATTTTCGGCGACGACAACAGCCTCAGTGGCTTGGCCAACTACGATAGTTCTTTCCTGAGTCTGCCTATTCATAAGATTTCAAATTTTTCCAAGGCTCTCATCACCCCATCTATTCTCGGGTCTCCAGCAACGTTCACCCGTGAACTAGACGTTCCTCTGCCCCTTTTGCCTCGATTGTCCATCCTGACAAAAACTCTCTTAACCATACTTAGCCACGAATAATCCCATCAAGAAATTAGAGACCTAACCTAACTAACAAAGACTAGCAGAATTAGGCTGCCAACATAACAACAATCACATCCAGTAACACATCACAATCAAGCAATCAAGAGTACCACCTCAAGAGATACTCATACATACCTCAAGTCCAGACGCATCTACAATTTCACATTAGCATAATAAGCTAATCAATATTCCAACTGACAACAATAAGTGTTACCAAGCTTGAAGTCACTAACCATGCCAATCACAAGTGCCAATTCACATGTCATGCAATTCATGCCAAACTAATGAATCCCTAATGTCTAATTATCTGACCATCCCAAAGTCAACGCTCCTTATTACTACAGGTCTCGACCAACTTGAATCGAGCTGACCTTGCTCTGATACCAAATCAAACAGGGATGTCACGCCTCGAAACTTACGAGTATGAAAACATCCCACTCCAGTCAATGTGAAATGCGACATCCCTGGCTTATCGCCGACCCACAGGAAACAATAACAATATGCACGTGCGGAAGCGAATACAATCTCCATACTGTAAATATACAATGGAATGGTGGATAGGAAGAAATAGTCTTGAATAACAACAAGGCAACATATATATACATATACGCAAATGTTAATTACATCATCCCTAAAACAAGCCTTACTAGAGGCCAAGGATTACGGCATCATATACATCAAAAGGGGACAACGGTGTGGGAGGTCTAACAACCCTACTTTAGGCCAGCATCAAAAAGGAAAAGATCATGGGCTTCCTAGATCTTCAAACATCACTGTCGTCCTCTAGCGAGTCAGACTCCATTGACTCCGAGTCAGAACTTGGAGTAATAGTCTGAACATTAGACTCCATATCCTCGGGGTCTAGCTCCATTGATTTTGAATCATCTAGTCCGGTATCTGGGCTCGTCACAACCCTATCTGGTGGCAAAATCTGAATCGGGCCCCAATGACCTACTCCATCATCGGGAACATCAAACCTACAAAGGGGACCAAACGTCATATCCCCATCTCGGTAAAACCATGCCAGAAAGGTATGAGGCTTCTAGTGTGCTTCACCTTCATCAACCTACACGGTGCTATTTCTACTTATATACTCCTTGTCCTCACCTATTGGGAATACTGTATCCAAAGATTCTATATCCATAGGTACCCCAAATCGTTCCGATGGAGCATTTATTTCAAGGGTTTGGGTCTAAAATAGTTTGTTAGCAACGAGTGAGATACACTTATCTCAATAAGTCTACTCCCTAAACCCGACTAGGATAACACACACTTTCAAAATACCCTAACATGTTGTTCTACTCATAGTAAAAGACAACCATTCCATAACAACAAAGACAAAATCATAGTACCAAATATTCCAATTAATCACATAACATTGCATAAGTCACATTTCAACTCAACTCAAAGACATTATGCTCTGAAGCGCACCACCACACTAAGCACAATTTAATGCATGATTCAATCCGAATTTCCAATATTTCTCGACCCGTGTAAACACACCTCAGGTCCTCGTCACAACCCGCATAAACGCCTCAGGTATGCAACTCGCCACAACCCGTGTAAAGTTCACGCCTTAGTTAGCCTCATCAGGCTCAACTAAGCCCCACGTAAACACGCCTCAGGGTAGCCCACATAAAAATGCCTCAGGCTTAAATCTTAACCCTGCATAAATACACATCAGGGTAATACAACCAATCAATTCCATCAAAATAGCATGCTCGGGCCCTAAAGACCATACGATCAACAGTTTAAGCCATGCGATTATAATCGAACCACTTTATAAACAAATACACCGCACGATCATCGCTGAGGGCCACACGATTAATAATCGGACTACACGACTATTAAATGCACCGCACAATTCTTAGTCACGGCCATGCAATTAATAATCAGACCACATGATTCGTACTCATGGTCAGGCGATTAATAATCGGACCACATGATTAACAAATGCACCACACGATTCTCGCTCACGCCCACTCGATTAATAATCGAAACACGTGATTAATTAATATACAACATGATTATCATTCATGGCCACACGATTAATTAACATACCACATGATTAATTTATGGCCACACGATTAATTAATG
This sequence comes from Melaleuca alternifolia, assembly GCA_019926035.1. Classification (NCBI taxonomy): domain Eukaryota; kingdom Viridiplantae; phylum Streptophyta; class Magnoliopsida; order Myrtales; family Myrtaceae; genus Melaleuca; species Melaleuca alternifolia. The sequence continues at coordinate 226,929 of JAGKPW010003068.1, forward strand.
TGTTAACCGAACTAAGGGCAAAATGGTAATTTCCGATTTTCTGGCCGTTCGTGCGATTTCTTTCGACTTTTTAAACTATTATCAAAATCACTAACAAAACGAGATGTCGTCCGAAAGATACTCCTTGAAGACATCAGAAGTTCGATACCCAAGTTTGGAGGTCAATTCGTGATCAAAATCGACCAATTGTGATTTCAGCGTATTTCAAACTAACGGGTGGCTTTTTAGGTGTTTCATGTATCGACCCGCGATTGATTCAAAAATCATGTCACGTTTGGTTTGCTCTAGTCATGGTGACCTTGGTTTCCATGTAATCGTAAGGTTCAATCACTAGGTCCGAAGGTCGTGATCATTAGAAATCTAGTTTAGATTAATTCCCAAATTATACTATGGTCAAACGGAGTCACCCGTGAACCAATTGTATAACACTAGCAAATTGTTCTAAAACCAATCTTAGATCGGGCTATGTCGGCCCAAGATATTCCCTTAACAATCCTTATGGTCCAAGCGTCCATCCACGTTCAAGTCCGTAGGTCCATGTAAACAACTCCTAGTTAGCCTTTCCCTCTTGGTTAGTCTTCTCGAGAGTGATCAATTCCGAGTGAAATTTAACTGAAGCACAATCGATGAAATATATATCCTTTCATTTATCCCGAAATAGGGTCAAATTTCAGAATGTCACACAATATATCCAACAAAATTTGGCAGCGTGGGTTGATGGCCAGGGCCCACCTCAGCGGCTAGTAAGCGACGACGGTGTGAGGCGAGGTGTTGAGTAGCGTCAATAGCGAGTAGGGCTCACGGGCAGAAATTGAAGGAGAAATAGGAGTTTGCATGAACAAGGCGAGACGCAGCTAAGGTGAAGCTTAGGCGGCGATGTTGTCCTTGTGTGGAGCCACAGAGATGCTGGCGCGAGGCAGAGGCGGCCAGAGACGCTCGAGCAGTCGCTGACTGAAGAGGCAAGGCAAAACGGGGGAAGCCTTGTCGTCGTGATGCTGAGCGGCTCCAATGGCTATAACGGCGGCGGCCATGGCTTCAACAGGGCTAGGACAACGAAAGGGATGTCGAATGAAGGAGCGGTAGCAACAGTGGGCAGTAGAACACGCGCGATTAGCAACATAACTAAAACAGGGGTAGGGGTGTTGCTCGGGGAGGAAGGGAAAAGGAAGAGAGAGAAGAAGGCTCGAGCGCTGATTGAGTTGCACAGGGGTGGGTCCCCTCTGCGGACGTGCAAGGCATCGTAGGAGAGAGAAAAGTCGGGGGTGGAGTCAACGAAGGGTCGTGAAGATGTGCATGAAGATGTTTTATAAAGGGCCGAGAGGTACTTTCAATTCCTTTTGTCGTTCACTATTAACTAATTTGATATCCTATATTATCTGTTATTTCTAGTATGTCTTTTGAACTATAAATTTTTACTAGGTCCACGGTCAATAGAGAAACAGCTTCTGCTGCGGCACTACAATAATTACACGTGCATGACGACTATTTTATCATATCAAGTTAATTAAAATTTTGAATTTTACATATATTACTATTGATTAAAATCATCTTGGTTTTGGGTCATCGGCCAAATTAGGAGGGTTGCTCTCTTTTTTTTTTCGGAATATTTATTGATGTTGTTCGTAAAATAGTGTGTATTGAGAAGTATCGACTTCGTAAATGTTCACCTTGCTTTTGTAGAGAATGAATTGGAAAGAGGGTCATCACGGGGAGGTCAACAAGAAAGAGAGATCAGATAAGACATCTTCCACGATACCCTCTCCGTTTCATCATAAAACACGGGAAGGTTTGGAGAATATTTCTTCCACACTAGGAATTATTACTTATTTGTTTTCTAACCTTAATCTCACATTGTATGTGTTTTTCACTTGTGAAGAAAGAATTGTGATGTGGGAAGTGATAATCTAGTTCCATTGAAGTTTAGTTTCAAACAATAAGGCATGAAATTTTGGGCGACCAGCTTGGAACGACTTTGGTTGATTGTCATGTCACGGAATAATTAGTTCCCGCATTAAGATTAATCGAGAAATTGACTGCCACTTTCAAGGATCTTATCTTAATTACAATGTCATATTGGGGAATTTTTTTGTGCTGTTAGTCCGAATGCAGGCCACGTTTTTTTCCTTTTGCCATTGAGATAATTATTCTGATGAAGCGTTTTGAGTGAGAAATAAATTGCGTAAACGAAAGAGGAACACTACAACTTTTTCCATTTAGCTTCAAGTTTACGATTTTCTGTGTATCAAAAGACTCTCGAGTTTTTTTTATATATGATACCAAATGGGCCATAATTCATTGAAATTACAAAGCTCTGATTGAAAGTTGTACATGAAATGGAAACGAATGCCATAAGAAATTATATGAAAATCGTGATAAAAACTCTAGACTGATATTGAATGTCGCTTCAAACGAAAGGTACATTTGGCTGCAATCCGAAAGGGAGGAACTCATTTTCAATTCCCTCTATGTCCTTCCTACTTTTAAAAGGAAAGTATTTTTGTGGACCCACGAGAAAAATTTTCTCTACCATTTTATCTTCTTCACTTCCCCGGCTCTCATTCTAGCCCAACAAGGGAAGAAAAATTATTATTATATACTATAAATCTCCATGATCATGGTAGATTATATCTTTGAAAATTAGAATGAATTGACATATGTTCAAAACATAGTTCGTATTTCCAAGCATGTTCACTAAATACTAGTTTCACCTAAGGTAGCTTACATTGGTGTATTTTCCTCCAACATACCAGTAAGTTCTCCTTTGTTGAATGTAGATTATGACTTTTGTAATTACAAAATTTGGTCAATGTGCCATTGCCGTCCACTTGCATATCCGCATACAGATGTTAAAACTGTTCCAAGCAACTGAATTATATTTATTTTTCCGATTATAAGTTTTCTGCATTTGAGGAGCGATTGGTTATAACCATGGAGATGTAAGGGATACTTTTCAAACGTCGTGGTTGTACAGAGCATCTAAGTGAAAGAAAGACACAAAGGGGAGAGAGAGAGATTGGGTTTAATGATCCTGTAAAAATACGTGTACTAACATAATATACTTTATATTTACTTGTCCCATTCATGAGGTGCAATTACTCTATGAAATTGGGTTCTCTTATAATTATTAAAGCGAGGTTTCGAGATATAAATTATGATGATTGGTAGTAACTTTTTTATAAGAAAAGAGTGAGAAGGCATCTTCTATGAACCTTCGGTTTCTCCCATTGGAGTTATGTATGTAGTTCAAAAACAATGTTAGATGTCTTTTAGATATCAATAGAGTGTTTAGGATTATTTGAGCGTCCAATTGATCTCCATCAGGTGCGGCAATCCCTTCATCTCACACATATCGAGCGCTTATTCAAGATACACAAGTATGTACTCAAACTAGTGACCTCATGAAAATGCGCAAATATGGCTATTCAATCGCTAGCCTTAAGTGTGGATGATAAATATCTGACCAGTTGAACAACATTATGAGATAAAAAGATTAGTGTTGCTCTGTTTTCTTGAAAGAAAACTGATTTAATATAAAGTGAAAGCTCTTAATTTTTTTCTTATAAAACAATTCTTAATTTCGTAAATGAGAACAGCGATGGTGGTCATGGTGTTATGTCACGTCCTTTTTGGAAATCTTTTCATTGCCACACTTGATTTTTTTTGGGTCTCAATTTCTATGCAAAGTTGATTTCGCCAGCTTAAAAGGTGTGAGCTGAGCCCATCTCACATTATAAATAGTTTTCCCTGTGAAATAAAAGAAGTAAGATGCAATCCTTGTGTAGTTATTGGACTAAAAAATAGCTTTAATTAGCTGAACATTGAGAATAATAGGGAAATGTGTGGCTCCCATGGATCTTGTAGCGAGCGCTTTTTGTGTTGTTGCTTGGTCACTTGCACACTTGACCAAGTGTAGTTGCCACCAGAGAATGAAGGTTCCATGCTCGATTGAAGAATTAGTCGCTGGTACAGTTGGATCTATCGTGGTCAAAAGGTTTTATCATCGTAATTCACCCTTCAATAAAGGATTTCACTATAATTAGCACATCCCTCCACATCAGAAAAATATATTATACCTACTCAATAGCTATTCATGACCCAAAGCCTAAGCTATCAATAAGGACTCAAACTATAAAAATTTCAGGGAGTATGAACCACATCCCAACACAAAACAGAAATAGAGCTTGTTCACACATAACGAGCTCAGTAAATTCTTTGATCTTCATTCCCTCTTCGTTGTCCTCTCCGTCGCCCTCCATCCACCATCAGCCACTGTTGGCCGCCACCGGACATGGCATGTTGAGAAGCAGCAAGGACAGAAAGCATTGATCAAAAGCAAATATCGATATTCTCAACCTTTCCTTGCAGGCTTACCACCAGTTCAGTCATGTCTACCGCCATTCTGTTTCTACACATATATAACGTCACGTCATGCGTAATGGAATCAATTTTATAAGAAGTCCTAAACATTGATATTTTCTCATTCTTGCAAAATTTATATAACTATTTATTACTCTAGATTTATCTATTTTTTAGGTGTGATGCTTATAATTATGCTAATATTTTTAAAATTGTCTCTGGAAATATTATCGGTCATCTAGTCAATTTTGTTTGTCGCTATCAAGATATTTTGCTCTAAACTCATTGACTTAATGTACTTAAAAAGCAAGGAGCACTTTTATGATCATATGTTACCAAGAGATGATCCTATACTTTTCTCTTGACAAAGCTCTTCGAATATTATTTGAAGATGGAGAATATTTTTATTCAAATATCGATGAACTTAATGTGCTTAAAATCAATTTGAGTATAATATATTAGTTTTTTAGGCTCTTTACAAAGTTCACAAAAATTTCAACGACTTTGCTAACTAAAATTATACTTTTAACAGTATCATCTAGTTTTTTGTCTCATGAAGATGTAAACAGGTTTTTTTTTTGTTGGTAAAGAAGATGTAAACAGGTTTCTTCCTTCTCTTTGCCAAAAAAAAAAAAAAAACAGGTTTCTTCCTTCTCCATGACGGTGGGTTGCTGTGCTAGTCTCCTCTGATGAATATTCGAGGTGCCCGCAAGCTGGCCTCAATACCTCGGTTACCAAAAAACAAAAGAAAAATAGGTTTCTTCCTTCTCAATAAGCATAGTGGAGATCTTATGATCGACAAGGCTAGCGAGAATTTTTTTTATGATCTGAAATAAGATGACTCTTTCTCCTCTAAGAAGTGAATCTCGAATGAAAAACACTTAGCCAAGAATAACTTGATGTTCATACAATAACATCAACTAATCCAAAGCATTTTATACAACAATTGTGACATCCTGAATTTTCAACACAGCCCGAAGATAATATTTTGTAGAAAAGATTCAAGCCTAATTTGAATTGGTAAATATTTGAATGTGACTTGAAGTGAATGGGTGCAAATTTGTAGGTATGAGGGGCTGCTGCAATTTGGCCTTCCTTCTTGGCTTGTTAGAGAAGATTGGGAGGAGAAATTGCTATTGGATAGAGTTGAAGACTTATGGGGAAGTTACTCAAGTGTTTTAGATATTTTGGTTTGACTTTCAAGGCTTATTGTTTCCCCTTTAACACCAGAACATTGGAGATTACAACTTGTTCTCCTTTAGCTTCTTCTGGATAATTTCACTCCTTACACCTCCATTCTTCTAGTTGAGATACATAATTCTTTAACCAACAACCCAGGAAGCGACTTACAAGACTTTTTCATCATCATCTGAACCTCTTTTGGAGTAGAAGTAAACTCGAGTTTCAGTCACCTTCGCGCCACCGTGGTCGTGATTACACTTAGAGGGTTAGATGAGTGTTAATAAGCTTGATAAGATGAGTGTTAGACTGGAACAACACAAGTAACAACAGTTTAATTCAGTTTAGAGGATTTCTCTGGAATATGTTTTCTGAACTATTGATGTTTGCTGATTTTGTGAATTGAGATGTGATGAGATTATGAAGTCAATTCCTTCATGAAAAATGCTTTATACATCTTCAGCTTTGACATATATTTCACCCAATATTTTATGGATTTAAAAGGGTAATATGTCAACTTCGTTTTGAACAAAATAAAACGTCTATTTTTTGCTGGAACTTGTGACCTTTGGATGTTCTATGGAATTTTATCAATTCTTGGAGTACAAATTTCAAAAGAGTTCCTTCACAAAAAGTTGTTTTTCATATCTTGCAGTTCAACATAGTCGAATTTCAGACCAAACATATGAGTTTTGGCTTTCGAACCAAACTGGTTTTGTAGAATGTGATTTTTGAAAACGAATGCATTTTTTGTAACAGTTTCTTGCTTTTAATACAGAAGGATTTGGGTCAAGGTGTCTTTATGAAATTTTTTTTTATGTGTCCTTTATGGCATATTTAAATTTGAGGATTTTACAAACTCATTTGATTATGTTTATAGATTTAAACTTGGAGACACGCAAGTGACTTGGTTTTGCCAGTTAGGGTGGTTTTACGTTTAGTTGAGTTGGCATGGTATGAGATGTGTGCAGCAAGGCCAGATGTTCGACCTCCTCAATGTTGGCTGGTTGGTGTGTGATTGTGTGATGACTGCTGAATGTTGTGGTGAAGATCTCAGTCTGAGACGAGAACTTTTCGTGGGCTACCCTGAGGTGTGTTTATGCGGGGTCTGGTTGTGCCTTACGAGGCTGGATGTCGTACACCTAAGGAGACAACCTTCGTAGGTTGTGGCACGGATTGCATATGGAACGGCGATATTGACTTGGTTGAGGAACGGCGATACGTAACGCCTCTGCCCTTGCAATACATATTGGCTTGGGAGAGGGACGGCAATATGTAACACCTCTGCCCTTGCATTGTGTGTTGTGACAAGGACCTGAGGCGAGAGCTTTTTGTAGGTCGAGAAATATCTAAATATTTGATATGTTGAACCTTATTATAAGACATGGTATGGGAAGTGTCATAATAGTTTGGCCTTATAATCGGGACCCTTGTGAGTTTATGATGATTAATGTGCAATGTTTTGATTGTTAAAGATGTGTGTTGTATCCTTATGTACATGAACTGTGGGGTTTGAACATCACCAGACATTATAGTCTCAGATGTTATATTGTGTCAGATGTTATAGAATCTCATACATTATATAGTCTCAAACGTCATAGAGTCTCAGACCTGAAATAGTTTGACAATTTCCTAACCTTGATTTGTTTGTTATGAATAGGGTATCCTTTGATGGATTTCTTCCTAATCGGGGTTTGGAGAGTTGACTCGGTGAACTGTCTTTCAGGTACCTAGATGGAGGTACGACACATGTGTTATGGGGTTTCGTAGGCGATGGTTTTTGAACACGCCTTTTTGGTCGACCCAGAGCTTGTGGCTATAGATCCCAGAGTTTAGAAAAACCCTTTTTGGTTTAGTCTCTTATGTATATAAACCAGGGTTGTTTATAAGATATGCTTTGTGTAATCTAATTGTCCTACTTTTCTATCCCATTTGTGATTGTTGTTTGGGGAAATGTTTATTATGCTTTCGCATGTGCATAGAAGATTAGGTTAGCGACACCACCTGGGAACGCCGCATTTTAGTCGACCACCATGGGATGTGTGTGCGCTCGAGGTTTAGGGCGTAACAACAATGACATCACATGTCCTACTCACAAATTGGTTTAGTTCATAGGGAGTATTTGTCTGAATTACAATTTACTTTGACGTGCTCATATTTCTCAATTTCAGTTGTTCAAGTTACTAACATTTAACCCAAAATTACTTGAAAATTCTAGTGTATAACATTGCATTTATGTCTTCTCAAAATCGAATGCAACTAACGTACATATTAGATCATGTTGTGAGAGCATCGAGAAGAGTATGGGCGATCTGAGGATTTTGCCACGCACATTAGGAAATGTTTTGAAACTAGCCAAAGGACCGACTTTACCATCCTTAATGATATGAATTGGATATTGCATCAAGTGCCCTCTCATTTCCTGTGGATTATGTTGGTCCTCTTCCACATAAGCTTTCCAGTTACGTTTGGCTATTTTGCTCACCCTCTTCACAAATTCAATGCTTTGAGGTTCCCTGAAGCTATCCTCTAAATCTCCCAAGTACTCTACCCAAAGCAACATCCTATAACCGTAGACTTGTGCAGCATGACATAATTATTAATAGATTATATTATTAAATGAATTTCATTGCACTCGCTTGGGTGTTCGCCTAATATATGCTATTTAGAGGAAAGGCTAACAAGATGTAGCTAACTTGGCCATGCGGATGCCTCTTTTTCTAGGCCCAAGTGTGATGGGGCTGAAAGCCCCATTGTGATTTTCGTGTCTCTTGAGCCATCCAGAGATCTTTGGTTGATATTTGCAAATCCAATGGTCACATACTCATCATCTACTACCATCCCCTTGGCATGTACATATATCATGAATCTGCAAAACTTTTGAACCGATGCCTGCATGAATGGAAACCACAACAATGTTTTAACCCAAAGTCTTTTTACCACTCATGCATAAACCATTGTTCTTAATATATAGGGCTTTGGAAACTGGTTCCACTATGGGCGTTAGCTTGATCACAAACTCAACTTCTCATTCTGGTGGCAACCCTGGTAATTCTTTTGGAAAGACATTTAAGAATTCTCGAATTACCGAGAGGTCTTTGGGTTGGTTTTCCTTGAGAGCTTGATTCCTCATAGTCATCAAATACCTTTGGCATCCTTCTTTTATAAGCTTGTCAACCTCCAAGGCCGATATCATCTTCAAGGCATTGGTGAACTTGTCCCCTCGGATCTCATAATTGGGTTAATTTGGCGGGTTGAAAGATATAACCTTCCTATGACAATCCACTTAGCCCTTTGCTTACTGAGCCAATCCATCCCTAATGTCATGTCGAAATCATGCATGTCCAATATGACAAGATCAACCTCCTGTTTATGTCCATTTATCGCAATTCTGCAATTTCTACACCGTAGGGTAGACATGACAAAATCTTTTAATGGGGTAGAAATGTTGAGAGGAGTTTCCAATGGGAATGCGCCACACCCGTGTTAGACAATGCATAGGCTTTGGTCCCCATAATAGAAATGCTACCTGGTATCACATTCTTGGAAGCTTCTACTTCCTCCCTTGTCAACGCATGGACTCGTCCTTGGGTAGGTGGTCTCCTTTGATTTCCTCTAGGTGGGACTGGTCGATTCCCTCAACGGTTACCTAGGTTGGTGGTCTTGGGGCTTCAAAATTCATCCCTAGATGAAGCTGCGGGTACTGTCGTTGAATATGTCCTTGTTGACCGCATTGGAAACATCTCCTCGTATCCTGGCGAGGTTGGTTCCCATTAAAATTTCTACATCGTGCACATCTTGCTCCATAAACAAATGGGTGGGATGTTGTTGTGTTCCACCTTTGCATTCATTGTCCTCTCATGTTGGGTCTCTTGCCTATCATTGACGGTCTTCCATCATAATAGCTTGGTTTCTTGGTGTTGGTGGTGGTGCGGGTGTCCATCTTCCTACTCAATGAACCCTTTCCTTCTCTTGAAGTAGCTCTTGTTCCACTAGTGGGGCTCAAGAATACAACTCATTACAATCCTGAATGTTAAGAGGTACTAGTTGTCTTCTCACATCAAGCCTTAAAACCTTCTATAAATCTCATGGCCTTATCCTTTCCATGTTCCACAAGTCGAGGAGTGTACTTGGATAGCTCGGAGAACGTAGCCTCATATTGATCTACTGTCATTCTGTGTTGGTGAAGCTCCATGAACTCCATGGCATTCTTGTTCTTGGCACAATTAGAGAAATATTTGGTGTAGAAGGCTCTCACGAACCTTTCCCAAGTCACTTCCTCTCATTGAGGGAATACGATTCCCTTGGTGGCTCTCCACTAGTACTCCGCATTTCCTTCAAATTGGTATTTAGCTAAAGTCAGTTTGTCGGCTTCCCAACAATTCAAGAAACGAAAGATCTTCTCCATTCCTTGAATCTATCGTTCAGCTTCTTTCAGACCTCCCATGCCGTTGAACTTTGGTAGTTTCAACTTCAGAAATTTCTCAACTAATTTCTGAGCTTGATACTCAGCACCATTTGTGGCCTGTTGTTGCTGTTGTTGTTGGGCTTGTCATCCCATTATTACTCTAACTTGATCAAGGGATTCTAGTATTCCATCAATTCTAGGATCAGCTTGGAAGCCTGTTGTTGCTGTTGTTGTTGGGCTTGTCATCCCATTCTAGGATCAGCTCCCATTAGTAGCGTTGGAAGTTTCACCATGTGTCATGCCGGATCACACTGATGCTTCCGTCCTTCTTATCTTTCACCTGTGTTCTTGTCTGTGCAAACTAAACATTTGCATTAGGACCAAGAATACATCTAAATGACCAAAGCATATACAGAACTAAAGGGATGAGTCAAGCTTACTCATCTAAGACCTAGCATGTTATATTTTTGTGTACCCTAAGCTCCAAACTCTCCTTATTACTCCAAATATAATAACTAAGCTCTGATACCAAGCTGGGCTGTAACGACCCACAACTTTGGAATTTGAATTATTCATTCAATCACAACGGCAAAGCTTTCCTCTAAAAAGAGTTACTAGCTCACACGGGTCACCATGCCTAAGTGTTACAAATACCATACGAGAAAACTCTTATATCATCCCACATTCGAAATGAACAATTCCCTCAAATCAAAGTTGCTGAAGCAAATAATTAGCTTACTTTGTGTTATTCCCCATACCATACAAATTAAGGAGTTGTACACGAAATCAAGAAAACATGAACAGAAGGAGGGCTTTTATTATTCACCACAACATAGAAGGATTTAAACTTTAAGAAGTCGATTACAAAATTTATCATTCATCTACCACACGACATAGCTTTTGAGCAAAATCGAGCATCCTAAATATGAACCCAAACTACTCCGAAAAGAAGAGGAACTAGTTAGTCATTCCCTTCAGAGTTACTATCTACATCACTTCCTATGTCATCAACATAAGATGGGGGCAGTTGCTTAACCCATTCACCCCTATCCATAACAAAATATGAAAAATATTTAAGACAGACGTGTCCCCTAAACGAACCTGTCTTTATAGTGATGTGAGTTTCTACTTGTTTGAAGCGCTTTCTAGGATAGCGGTAATGCGAGAAATCCGCTTCCTTAGTCCAAACTTCCTGGAGAGCCCCGTAACGAATCGGCGGATGGAGGGGAGATGTCATGACTAATCTGGAAAATGTTAATTCACGAGGTAAGCAATAGCTTAGCAAGTAACACTCTAGCATATAAATCAGGATAATCACATAGCCCATGCAAACGATCACATATCATGAATCACGCTAATGCACATGCATGCAGGTTTATCAAATAAAACCTGCAAATATCATATCATGTGAAAAAATTGTATCTAGACAATTTGGTGCTGGTCATCCCAACCTATCACGAAAGAGCTACCGGTACCACACCAGGCATCTTCACCCTCGAAGGCATCCGGATGGCAATCTAAGCAACTCATCCGGAGGCATCGTGCATACTCTCTCCTAAAGATACAATCGTCGTTCATTCGAGGCATCCCCTACTCCAAGGAGGAACTCTCTGCATAGCCTAACGTCCAATATTAGAGGCTAGCCCAATCCTTTCACCTTTAGGCAACGGGACCAGTTTGACCTGTCACAAGGGAGTTACCAGATCGCACTATCCAAGCATCTTCCGTTCGGCTAGCATTGGCGGCACCTTGTTGTTCCAATTATAGGGGCAATCAATCACTTCGTCATCTCATTCACATATCATACTAACGAGATCAAATGTCCGGCCTTATTGCACACGGCCCATACCTTGCCAACGCGGCTAAACATAAGATCAATAAAACCTAGATATTTTGAAATCTAGTGCATATCCATGATTAAACCATACACGTCCCATTCCATGTACGATGAAGGCATGTATATGGACAAATGCATTCCTAAGACATTTTAAAAAGTCTACACAGCCTTACGATGCATGAAATGATACCATGAAAGATGTATGCTCATCTAATCAAAATAAAATAGACGGTCCAAAGGTCACACTTTCAAGTAAAACAAAACCGTAAGGAGACGAAGACTCCTAACTTGTGAACTAGATGTCGCTTGCCTAGACCGGTGAGAGATTGATGCAAGAAGATGAGTTGGTTATGCATGGTGGCTCAGTGGGTTTGACAAACGGTGGTCGACAACAAACGACATGGAGACAACAAACGAACGGTGGTTCACACAGTGCTCAGCGCATTCTAGCCACTCCATACAAGAAAAAAGATGAAGATGAAGACAAAAGGATGAAGAATAAGAGAACAGCTGCTTATAAGGTAGCTAGAATGAGTGGCTAGATAGCTAGATGAAGGATGCACGGCTCGAATGATGCTAGCAGCTTGTATGACTAGCATGGTGAGGAGTGAACGACAACTTCCTTGGCTCTTCTTGGTGCTCCACAGCTTCACGAAGGTAAAAAAGGAAGGTGTAGCAATGATAGGGGTGATGAATGGGTGGAGGAAATGGCGACGAGCGATGTTTGGGTGGTGAAGGCAGCAACGATGGGAGGTGTTCTCGGCTTCTCGTGGCATTTCCTCACGGCTTCTCTCACAATTTGAAAGCTCAAAGGGAAAAGTGAAAAAGATTAAGGAGATGGAAGAGAGGAGTGGCTTCTCATAGACTCCATTGCAGCCTTCACTAGTTGTGCCAAGTGGCGTGGCTGCCACCCCATGCAAGGCTATCGATTGGGAGAGGCGGGCGGCAGAGCTAATTTGTGGAGGAGGGTGGTGGAGCACGGCCCTTAAGCTGCTGAAATGCAGCCTCCAAGATCTAAAAAAGGCACTCCATGCCATCCCTTGCAATGATAGCCTAGGATTTTTCCCCTAAAAGTGTGACCTCATCCCAGTGCATGGATGACAAGTGTCAAAAAGCTTCTAAAAACTTCTCCTTCCCTCATCTGTTAAAGAAAAAGACAAGCATGGAATACATGAGGAAGAAAACGAAAAAAGGAAAGAGAAAGTAGAGAAAGATGGGCAAACGGAAGGAAGGAGGAGGTATGGCGTTGCCGCCGCCGGTGCCGGGCTAGGTTAGGCTGTTGGCCTTTAGCTAGTCGTCCAGAGAGCTGGCGGTGGCCAATCACCCTTAGTAGTTGGTCGACCTCTACACATCCCTTCAATTGATCAAAAAATTTAATTAGATTGGGATCGGTGCGCAAAAATCGTGTTATCTTAGTACCAATCAAATAATCAATTCTAGGTTCTAGAAATTCTAAGGCTAGATATTCTAATGATAAACTTTCTTACTCACCCATTTGTTAGAATATTTTCTCCCAAAAGATAGTTTAGAAAAACCTCACTATGGCTTTAGAATTCTATTACCTTAAGAGATGGATGGACAGAGCTCACGGCAATGGTGGGTCACGACGGGTTCATCCAGGCCTTCATTGTCTCAAACTTCTTCTTCCAATCTTTCCTTTTGGTTTGTTCCAACTGTCTATTTCATGGCTTGCTCAAGTCGACTACTTCTCCATTTCCTTGTATTGGGATCACGTGAGAGAACCCAATTTGATGATGTCACATGTGTTGACCGATTAACACAAGTTGTAAGCTTCCAAGAAGGGTGAGACGTTATCCCATCTATGTCTCATGGAAATTTTATAAAGCGTCCATCGTTGGACATCTAGGGGCGTGTTTGTAATGTTTCTGTTCCGGGAAACAGTTTTTCAACAGAAATTTTGTTAATGATATTACAACAGAAGAACACGTTTGGTAATAGCTAACGTGTTCTTTTGTTTGTTTCTTAAAAAGTTTTGAGTTTTGAGTTTTTCTTAAAAAAATTTCTTTGGTAATAGCTAACCAAGTGTTCAAAAGAAATAAATTTTGAATTTTTGTTCTTTTATTTCTTAAAAAGTGTTCCTGAGAACAAGAAACAAACTTTTTATACTTCTTGTTTCTGTTTCAAATCTGTTCCCGGAAACAAAATAAAAATAGATTTGTTGTACCCTAGAACAAAAATAACAAAAGAACATAAAATTTTGTTCCAGGAAACAAAAAGACTTTTACCAAACAGGTCCTAGCTGCGACGATTTTTGTGACGTGCAAAACTCTTTTCTGTTGACTCGTCGCGAGTCATCTTGGAGTGTAATGGAAATTCTCTCGTCCAATGTATTTTCGAGGATGCATTTTCGTAAATCCCTTGGCGAATATTTAAGGCCGTCACACGACTGATCTTGGTATCCACGTGTAGTGATGTGATGGTTTCGTAGTCACAACAGAGAGGGATTGGCAAGTACCAGAATCACATCTTTAATGAGGTCTTGTTGCCGAGAAAATTTGGTCAGTTACATTACTAGCACCCAAGAAAGATTAGAGAAAAGGGCAAAGGCCTTCTTATCATTATTCTGAAGGAGGAACTTCTTGAGGATGAGCTTGGCAAATGTTTAAGGCCTTGACATCAATTCAATGGAACGACTTCCCATTTCGATGGAATTTGGCTCATGTTAGGTCAAATGCCCAAACTTGTTGCCTTTTGCTAATGCAATAATCTAATTTACTCATAATTGTGTTTTTTTCTGAGGTGATTGCCACTTGGGAGTGATTAAAGCAAAAGTTAATGGCCTAAACTTCATGCCAATGGAAGGATCATTCCTTCGGAGAGAGTTTGACTCCGTTTGGGTCAAATGCTTGTCCTTGGGGTTTTCGAGCTTCTAGATCGTCTATATTACTTGTAGCACCGTTGATTTGGATGCAGTTTGCACTCGAAATAGACTAAAGCAAAGGTAGCGGGCCATGTTGTTATTCTAATGGAATGATTTTCTTCTCCGAAAGAGCTTTGCCTTGGTTTGGTGTAGATTCTTGATCTTGGGGTTTCTTTAGCCCACAAATTGCTCAAAGTACTTGGTCGATGCATTGACATTGACTGGATTGGCTCTTGCGACAAGGTCGAAGTGAAAGTCAAGGGCCCTAACTCTTCCAATAGGAGAACTCCTTATTCTAAAAAAGAATGCTTGAGCTTGAGGTTCTTGGAGGTTTCAAATCATCCGACTTACTCTCGATTGTATTCATTTGGATGCGACTATTACTTGGGAGAGATAGGAGTAAAAGTTGAGGGCATTGGCGTTGCTCACTTGCGGGCAAATCTTATTCTATGAAAGCTTTACTTCTTTTAGGGTCGAGATCACTACTTTCAAAAGCTTGCAAATAATCTAACTTGCTTATGATCATGTTCCCTAAGGTCTTACTCGTGCGAGGGGTTGAATAGAGCGAAAGTCCAGAGCCTCGATATCAATCTAGTTGAAGAGACTTCGCATTTGGAGAGAGTTTGGCTCCCATTAGGTTGAATACTCGATCTTGTTGCTTTTGAAGCTTAGAAGTCACCTACTTTACTAATGGTCGTTTTTACTCCAAGGTGATTGGTACTTAGGAGTGGTTAAAACAAAAGTTAAGAGCCAATGACATCATTCCAATGGAAGGACCATCCAGTGCGAGAGAGCTCAGCTCATTCTAGGTCAATTTTTGGCCTCAAGGTTTCGAAGTTTGGAGATCGTCCGATGTTGGTTGTAATTCCATCGACTCGGATGTTACTAGCACCCAAGAAAGATTAAGAAAAGGTCAAGGGCCTTTTTATCATTATTCTGAGGGAGGAACTTCCTGAGGATGAGGACAAGCACGACAAATGTTGAAGGCCATAACATTACTCTAATTGAGTGACTTTTCATTTTGAGGGAGTTTGGCTCATGTTAGTCAAATGTCCAAACTTGTTATTTTTTGCTCATGTAAATAGTCTAATTTAGTCATAATTATGTTTGTTTTGAGGTGGTTGCCACTTGGGAGTGATTAAAGCAAAAGTTAAGGACCTAAGCTTTATGTTGATGGAAGGATCGTCCCTCCAGAGAGAGTTGGACTCCCTTTGGGTCAAATGCTTAAACGCAGGATTTCCAAGCTTGTAGATCGTCTACATCACTCGTAGCACCATCAATTTGGATGCAGTTTGCACTTAGGAAAGACTAAAGTAAAACTAGTGGGTCATGTCGTTATTATAATGGAATGATTTTCCATTATGAGAGAGCTTTGCCTCAATTTGGGTTAAATGCTTCATCTTGGGGCTTTCCTTAGCCTACAAGTTGCTCAAAGTGCATGGTTGATGTATTGAACTTGACCCTATTGGCTCTTGTGACAAGGCCGGAGCAAAAGTCAAAGGCCACAAGCTCATTCCAATGGGAGAACTCCCCATTCTGAGAAAGTTTGGCTCCTACTGTTCGAATGCTTGAGCTTGAGGTCCTTGGAGGTTTCAAATCATCAAATTTACTCTCAACTGTTTCCATTTAGATGAGACTATTACTTGGGAGAGATCGGAGCAAAAGTTGAGGGCATTCGCATTGCTTTCTTGGGGGCAAAGGCATTGCTTTCTTGCGAGCAAATCTCATTCTAAGAAAGCTTTTGCTTATTTTGGGATCGAGATCACGGTCTTCTAAGCTTGCAAATCATCTAACTTGCTTGTGACTAGTTCCCCTTGGTCATCTTCATGTGAGGGTTGAATAGAGCGGAAATGGATAGCCTCGACAACAATCTAGTTGAAGTGACTTCCCATTATGAGAGAGTTTGGCTCCTATTAGGTCAAATACTCGGTCTTGTTGCTTTCTAAGCTTAGAGTCACCTCGTTTACTTATGATCATGTTTACTCCAAGGCGATTGGTACTCAGGAGTGGTTAAAGTAAAAGTTAAGAGCTAATAACAACATTCCAATGGAAGGATCATCTAACACGAGAGAGTTCGGCTCATTCTAGGTCAATGCTGAACCTCAAGGTTTCAAAACTTGGACTAGCACCAAAGAAAGATTTGAGAAGAAGACAAGGGCCTCTTATTATCATTCTAAGGAAGGAAGCTCCCGAGGATGAGCACAACAAATGTTGAAGGCCTTGACAACAATCTAATGGAGCGATTTCCCATTTTGAGGGAGTTTGGCTCATATAACATTCTCGATCTAAGGCCATATTTTATTAAGAGAATGTTTTAAGTTGTCAAGACATAAATAGCAAAGTGGTATAATTAGCCCACTGAATTGATTAGGACTAGCAATTAAGGATCGACAAGTGTGATCAAAAGAGAGTATTGAATGACTCGACCATCAGGATCGAAATGTGGTGACCTTGCACTAACACGAGTTGATGTGTGATGGTTTGAAGACATATTCTTCGGATAATTATGGCCAGTTCATAGGTGATTCTAGGTGGCAATAATTAATCTCGAACGGCCTTGGAATTGTCGGCATACCCCCATAATTAGGCAAGACAACCATTCTGCTCAATTACATGATAGCTGAGAATTCTCTATAGGATCAACGAGACTTAACGCAGCTTGATTAAGAAATGACTACAAAACTCACAAGCGATGCCTTGTTGACCGTCTTTTCAAGAAAGCAATTTGAAGCCACCGAAAGATGACACTTAGCTGAGAATCTTGAATGAAGTTTGGCATCCAATGAGGAAGAATTAAACGCGAACCTGAACATGGAATTAAGGAAACCTAAACTAATTAAAGGAGTTTGGCCCAAGTGCATCACCTTGGGGAGCGCCAGTGTTGTTCGTGAAGAAGAAAGATGGATCTCTCAGACTATGCATTGACTACCATCAGCTAAACCAAGTTACCATCAAAAACAAGTATCCACTACCAAGGATCGATGATCTTTTTTATCAATTACAAGGTGCGTCGGTATTTTCAAAAATTGATTTGAGGTCAGGGTACTATCAGCTGAGAATTAAGAAAGAAGACATTCCTAACACCGCCTTTCGAACACGTTATGGGCATTATGAGTTCTTGGTAATGCCGTTTGGATTAACAAATGTGCCTGTAGTTTTCGTCAATCTTATGAACCGCATATTCAAGCCATACTTGGATCGATTCATGGTTGTTTTTATTGATGATATTCTGATATACTCAAAAGGGTCTGAGGAGCATGAATGACATTTAAGGGTTGTATTACAAACCCTTAGAGAACATCAGCTGTATACAAAGCTTAGTAAATGTGAGTTCTGGTTGAATCAAGTGACATTCTTGGGCCATGTAGTGACTAAACATAGGATATATGTGGATCCAACAAAAGTTGAAGCCGTAATGGAATGGCCAAGACCTACAATAGTTACCAAAGTTCGAAGTTTCTTAGGAATTGCAGGGTATTATGGACGATTCGTGGAAGGATTTTCCCGAATCACAGGTTCTTTGACCTAGTTGAAAAGGAAAAATACCAAGTTCGAATGGACTGAAGATTGCGAGAAAAGTTTTCTAGAGCTCAAGAGAAGACTTACTTCGGCCCCAATTTTAACTATACCATCCGGAAGTGGAGGACACGTGGTCTATACGAATGCTTCATATAAGGGATTAGGAGCCATCTTGATGCAACATGGAAGAGTTATCGCCTATGCCTCGTGACAAGTAAAGCCATATGAACTTAATCCCAACACATGATTTGGAGTTAGCCACGATAATCTTTTCCTTGAAGATATGGCGAGATTATTGATATGGAGAAAAGTTCGAGATCTCCACCGACCACAAAAGCTTGAATTATCTATTTTCCTAGAAAGAACTCAACATGAGATAGAGAAGGTGGATGGAATTATTGAAAGACTATGATTGCGAAATCTTATATCATCCTGGAAAAGCTAACAAGGTTGCTGATGCCTTGAGTCGAAAATCTACCATGGAAGTGGCGAATCTTATGATCAAGAAGTGGAAGTTACTTGATGAGTTTGCCGACTTAGACTAGCAAATCACCATTGACGATCTCACTGGAGTTATCGTTACTCTTAGAATTGAACCTGAAGTTGTACAAAGAGTCAAGGACGGACAACAACGAGACCAAGAAATTGAAGAGATCATGAACGACTTCAAAAAGGGGACAAAGCTGGTTTTCACAAGATTGATGATGGAATCATCAAGTTCAGAGGACGTTTATGTGTGCCAAATGATGAACAATTAAGGAAGGACATATTGACAGAAGCATATCATGGTACATATAATGTTCATGCTGGAAGTACTAAGATGTACCAAGGCCTACGTCAAAATTTTTGGTGGAGTGGAATGAAAAGAGATATTGCCCAACATGTATCTCAATGTCTCGCATGCCAACAAGTGAAGGCTGAACATCAGAAACTAGCTAGAATGCTCAAGCCGCTGGAAATTCCTGAATGGAAATGGGAGCACATCACTATGGATTTTGTACACGGATTGCCGAGAACTTCAAGTGGCTACGACGCCATATGGGTGATAGTGGACTGACTAACAAAGTCCGCTCATTTTCTTCCGGTAAGAAAAGATTTCTCTATGGAAAGGTACGCCGATCTATAAGTTAAGCAAGTTGTGAGATTACATGGAATTCCAGTCACTATTACTTCAAATCGAGATTCAAGGTTTACATCGCACTTTTGTAAAAAGTTGAAAGATGCATTTGGAACCAAGTTGTATTTTAGCACTGCTTATCGTCCACAAACCGATGGACAATCTGAAAGAGTGATTCAGATTTTGGAAGACATGTTGTCAGCATGTGTGGTTGACTTTGGAGGTAATTGGTATGATAAAAATTGCTTTTGGTTGAATTTGCTTACAATAATAGTTTTCAACAAAGTATTGGTATGGCACTATATGAAGCATTATATGGAAGACCTTGCCGAACACCGACTTGTTGGGACGAAGTTGGAGAACGTCAAATAACAGGACTCGAAATAGTGCAAACTACTTCAGAGAAAATCAAGAAAGTCCGAGAACGACTCAAAACTGCCCAAGATAGGCAGAAGAATTATGCCGATCGTCGAAGGAGGCCATTGGAGTTTGAAGTTGGTGATCATGTTTTCCTCAAAGTATCACCTTTAAGAGGAGTATCAAGATTTGGAATGAAAAGGAAGCTACAACCGAGGTATGTAGGTCCTTTCGAAATACTTGATAAAATGGGAGATTTAGCATATCAATTAGCACTAGCACCGAAGCTTTCAAAAGTCCATAACGTATTCCATGTATCAATGTTGAAAAAGTATCGGCCAGATCCAACTCATATTTTATAAACCGACACACTTGATATAAGTAAGAAGGCGACTTATATCGAAGAACCAGAGTGCATATTAGATAGAAGAGAACAAGTGCTCAGATAGAAAGTAATTCCGTTGGTTAAAGTTCTGTGGAGACATCATGGTGTAGAAGAAGCAACGCGAGAAAGTGAAGAGGAAATCAAATAGAAATACTCGCATCTCTTCAAAGCAAACGACTGAATCATCGATTTCGAGGACGAAATCTTTTTAAGTAGGGGAGTTCTATGGCATCCTAAAGTTTGAAAGGCTCACATGATGAACGTGACACTTGAGGCCGGAGAAATTAGCCAGTTTGAGCAAGCCATGAAAAAGACAGTTGGAACAAATCGAGGAAATGGATTGGAAGGAATTAGCTGTCGTGATCTGACTTCGCCCTGAGCTATGTCCATCCATCTCCTAAGGAATTAAAATTCCGAAAACCGCGGTGAAGTTTTCTAAACAATTTTCTTCAAAAGATATAATTTTTATGGGTAAGTCTGATGATTTATTAGTTACATGAAAAAATAGATTCATTGGTTAGTACTTTAGAAGTCCAATTTTTCACATGTAGACCCCGAGACCACTTAATTGAATTTTTAACTGATAGAATGAGACAAGTTGAGACAACACCGAGAACGATTGACCGACCACACCTATACCGTGTGCCCATCCCACTCTTTTCCTATCTTTTCCTTCCATTTTATCTTTTATGACAACCAATGAGAAATGGATAACCCTTAGAAGTGATAATTGCTTAGGAAATCATTGCTTTGATTCTAAAATCTTAGTCATCATGCTATTCTGTCCTATTCTCTTTGTTTCTTAATCCTTGTCTTTTGTGTTTGTTTCTTGTGAGAAGAATCCCACCATTTCACCTTATCCTAAAGATCATTATTAGATTCCTTCTTGAAGGTAAAGCTTGGCTTACACGCCTAACCCACCTTCAATCCACTGAATTCTTCCCCACGGTCGAACACCCATCTCTCCTCTCTCTTGTTTTATACGGCCACTTCAAGAAATCAAAGGAAAGATTAGAAGTCCTTAGGGAATTTTATGCCGCTTGTCACACATGCAACGGAAAGAAAACATATTATTTGAAAAGAATCATTCTTTAATCTTAGTAGTCATGATATTTTGTCCTACATGAATGTATTTTTATTCAAAGAATCTTAGTCATCATTTAACCTTATGCCTAAGACCATTATTATGATTCTCCTATTTTATTAAGACTTTGACACTTGTCACACGTGCATGCACACACCTCATTTTATTCTCTCCTTCATTTGGCCAAAATCACTCTCCTCTCCCTCATCATTCTCTTCCGTCTTCATCTCCTTGTCTCATATAGATTCTATCTTGGTCATCATGTAGAAGTGTAATGATTTCTTCTCTTGGAAATTGGAAGCTTGGAAACTACTCTTCTTCTCCCCATAGTTGAACGCATCTCTTCCCCCACCCACTTGTCATCTTATCCTCTTCTTTTAGATTTATTCCTATTCACTTCATCATCCATAGAACATGATTGCACCTCTTAGAGATTGATGAAGCTTGGCCGAAACTCCACCCCCTTCGTCCTCTTCCTCTTGTTATCTTGCATTTGATTTTATTCTAAGCCATCATCACAAGAGTAACATCATTTCAAACGTTGGAAGTTGATCAAGCCCTCTTGTGTATTTTCCCTTAGCCGAATACCCCTCCTCTTGCACTCTTATATTCTCTCTTTTCTATTATTATTGATCAAGATATTATCCACAAGAACATGATTACATACCTTGAGAATTGGAGAAGCCTTGCACACCATTCTTCCCCAAGCAAGTGACCGAACTTCTCTCTTCTTCCCTTCCTTTCGTCCTTTTCCTTCTTGTCTTTTCTTGTTGGTCTTTCATGAAAGAAAACCAAGGCCATTGCATGTCTCTCTCTCCCACGTCCATCTCCTCCTTCCTCACGACGAAACCTTCATCTTCATCTCCATTCTTGCACTCATCTTCATCTTGTGAAGACAACCCATGACACTTGTCCTTCATGCACACAAGAGTAGCCATGATTGCACCTTGGGAGCTCAAGTTCATCTTCCCCAAAGCTCTATGCCGCACGCCTCCCATCCCCATTGTCCTCTTCTTATTGTTCTTCATCTTGCCTCACAAACCCACCAATGGAGGATCATCTAGGGTCATCATTCACAAGACAGGATTTGAAATCTCTTCTTGAAGCTTGAAGAGCTTGGATGACTGAACCACCTACATCTACACCAATCTCTATTGCCTCCATCCTCCTCCAATCAAAACACATGCAAATGAGTCTTCCACCGCCACTTGTCACCTCCATTCGGGCGGCCACAGAGTCTATTAAACCACCATCTTCTTCATCTATCTTCTTCCTTTGTTCTTGTCCTTTAAACCACTGAGATTGAGAGAGTTTGAGAAACTTCTAGCCGAGAGTCCCCCACGCCGTGCCGTCCACCGCCGCTCGTTGCTTCGCTGTCGCCGTCCACTATCGTCCATGTTATACGCCGTCACCGTCACTCACCGTCATCCACCTCTGCCACTCATGGTCGTTTGTGAGTCGAGCCATCGTCACCTCACTCTTTTTTTATCAACCTCTCTTAAGTTTATGTCTAATCTCTAGTTTGTGGTTTGTTAGGAACTCTTGGATCGAGACCTCACCGTCAAGCCTAGCCGTTGTCATCTCGTGTTGTTGCCAGTTTAGGCAAGTGACTTGTAGTTCATAATTTGGGAAAGTCCTCATCTCTTAGGGTTTTCTTTTCCATTTGGTTTGAAACGTGACAAATGATCCATGCTTTGATCTAGTCTTGCATGCATTATATGTGGTGTGATATCATGCATTTCTAGGCCGTGTAGAACTTTTGAAAAAGCCTAAGTGTTGCATATGTCCATATGCCTCGATCGTACATGGTATGGGACGTGTATGATTTAGACATGAATATGCACTAGATTTCAAAATATTTAGGTTGCATTGATCCTATGTTTAGCCGCATTGGCATGGTATGGGACGTGTGCTGCAAAGCTGGACATTTGATCTGCTAGTGATCTTGAGATTGTGTATGTGATGAATGTGATTGTGATGATAGCCCTGGGAGTTGGGATGCTTCGGATGATGGTAGGTTGGGACAGCGAGGTGTCGCCAATGCTAGCCGGACGGATTGCCATACAAAGTAAGTTGCAACGCCTTTGGAGTGCAGATGCATGGATAGTAAGATCTAGTAGCTCCCTCTTGACAGATCGGACTGATTGCCATTGCCTAGACATGAAAGGAATGGGTTAGATTTCCAATAGCAGATGTCAAACGATATGAAGAGTGTTCCTTCTTAGAGTTAGGGGATGCCTCGGATGAATGAGGGTTGGACCTCTTTTATGAAGTATGCGCGATGCCTCTGGACGAGTAGCCTAGTTTTTTATCCGAAAGCCTTCGGAGGGAAGGAGTATCGTGATGAGCATGATTTTCTGAAAATATGATTTTTGACACGTGACACTGTTTTGTAGGTTTTGGTATTAAACTTGCATGCGTATGTTGATGATGATACATGACACGTTGCTTGCATTGCATGGGCTGTGTGATAATCTTGATTTATGTGCTGGAGTGTTACTTCGCTAATCAGTGGCTTACTCCGTGGATTAACAATTTTCCAAATTAAGCATGTTACTTCGATCACCTATGTACTATGGCGAGTTCGTCGAGATGTATACTGAAAAACACGAGTTTGTTCAAACAAGATATCTTGGTGCTAGGTTCAAGCGTGTGAAGACTGTGCTTATCTTTTATTCGGGAGCCTTCCATGACCTTTCCCGTTATAACTTATGAGCCGATTACATTTGGACGGGAATTGAATGGTTTGGACCATTATTCCCCGTCATTTTTTATGACTTGGAAGGTGACGGGGGTATTGTTGTGGAAAGCTAGTATGATTTATGGTCAAGGAGGTTGGTTATGTTAATGATGGGGTGTTGTTGTCATTTGAACTTGATGTGTTTTATGGTTGTAATACGATAGAAGAAAAGTTTTGTAAACTTGACATGTATGTCACTTAAATCCTTCTATGGAGAATAATAAAAGCCCTCCTTATGTTCGTGTTTTTAATGTTTTTGTGTACAACTCAAAGGGTAAGTACAGGATGGGATGATGTCGTGATGAAGTGTTAAATGTTCTTATTATGGATTGATTTCTTTATTATGTGGTAATGACCCATGCGCATGTCGAGTCCGGCCTAAAGGCATATCACATTATGTTGACATTCTATTGCGTAATCACATAAGGGGTTTTTGGGTTGTCACAGTGACCTCATCAAGATTAGCTAGGCAAGAGAGAGAAAGAGGAAGAGACATTCAAGAAGCTAGAATGTTGGATTGTAGAGACTAGCTTTGATTAAGGCTATATTGCCCTAGGAAGACCTAATCTAATAAGCACATGGGCTAGTGAGAGGGAAGGGTATTCAGCCAAAGAAAGAAGAGAAGAGCTAAAGGCTTAAGAGATTAGCAAAATCAAATCGAATCTCAATAGTAACCTTGGAAGACCTTAGAAGTAGTCTTCGCATTTAATACTTGGATTCTCTCTAGATTGTGTCCTGCAAGATCACCCAAGTCCTTGCCTACCAAAGAAAACCTCCAAAGCCTTTCTCTACTCTTACTTGTCCTTACTTTCTTCCTTCTCTTCGGCTTCCTCCTCTTCCACCAACCATCCTTCATCCTTACGCCACTTCTATCATCAGTTTCTACCAACACCATCACTAGCATAGACCCACCTCACCACAGTCTGATCGCCACTGCCTAAGGAGCCGCTATTGCCGCCGTTCGTTGTTGTTGCCAACAGCTTCATATCTGGTCTGTTTCTTCTTCTTCTTTTTATTCTTCATCTTCATTTCGTTTTTGACTTCCTTGCTTAGTAAGTGGAGGCTTTAATCCTTGGTTAGGATGTGGTGTGGCATATCCGAGTCATATTGTGAGTTTCTAAACTTTTCGTTTTTGTTTTTCCTTTCAAACCAAAAAATTTCTAGCTTTGTTTTAGAGATTTGTTCTTTTTATTTTCAAGCCATTTTTCCCGTCTTAAAACTTTGGCTTCAAAAGGCTTTTCTTCTCTTCAAAAGGCCTTGGAAAACTTGAGATGGTAGTGTCTAGTCTCGAAAGGACGAGATCATTGGCAATGGACACCTTACGACGGCTCAATAAGCCAAGGCTTAAGATGTCAAGAGGGATGATTCGAGCCTCGAGTCTTAACCCACGGACGACATTAGTATTTTTAATACTATATTATATATATGTATTTTAAAAAAACATGGTTATGCACAATTGGCTAAACAAGATAACCACATGTTTGTGAGTGTGATTGCATGGTCACTTAATGATGGAGCCACCATAGATAGTGTTCCGATTGGGTGATGGGTGATTGAGTTTGGATGCCTGGTGGTATGAGACCGAATGCCTCTCCGTGAATGGAATTCGGGGGAGATGCCCATTATAGTGGATGCCTAGCTTTTAAGTAAGATTGTACCTTCTCGATAACGCAAGGAGATGCCCGAATAGATTTCCGGAAGATTGGGTTACCAAGACTAGTGACCGAGAAGGGCCAAAAATAATGAAAATGACTACTGTGCTACGACTTGGTATGCATGAATGTGTGCTCGTGAGATATTTGATATGCCGAGCGTGTATGTGATGATTTCCATTTGAGTTTTTGTGCAGCATTTCTTAGGAATAAGTCTTGGTAAATGTTTTTTTACTACTATTACTATTTTATGTATGAGTTCCGTAGGAAACCTCTATGTGCTTGTTATGAGATTGCTCCTACACGAGGCATAGATTCTTTACTTATTGAGGTTTTTATCTTCTAAGCTTGCTCTCCAAGTTTGTCCTCTAGCTTTGGCCCCAATCCTCCTTGCCTATAAATAGAGAGCTGCTCACTTCATTTTGACACACACCACAAGCCAAGAACACACAAACCACTTCTACCTTCTTCTGAAAATTCGTAGCACAACAAACCCAACCAAAAACCCACCAGCAGCCATTTTCTTCACCAAAACTCTCTACCATCCTCTTATACACATTCAAACCGTCCTTCCTACAAATATTCAGCCTCAAAGGAGCTCTGGTTACTCTCAAATTAGTTTTGGAAGTTCCAGACTCCTGGACCAAAAAACTATACCGTCGACCGTTTTGTTTGGCCCTAGTTGACTGACCAAATTGAGTGAAATTAGTGTCATTCTCTTCATAATATCCAGAGCCGCCACCAACCACGCTGCAAAACATTGAGTATTTGCCACTTTAGGACCCCTGGAAATCGCCCGTACGGTTACCGAACTGAACGACAAGCTATTGTTCGCTTGCTCCGATTAGCTCCTCCTTCTGTTTCTTCAACTCCTCTCTATGTTTTTTGAGTAACACATGTCTGTAAGTGGACTTTCTAACCCTCGGGTAGGGCGTGATTTTACGTAGTTAACTTGTGAAGTGGTTTTCTAAATTTTTTGCCCGCTTTGGTCTTACTAATCTTTACATAAAATGTTTCTCTTCTTGCAATGGTTTCTAATCCATTTCTTGAGTTCAAATATCTATCTTTTGAAAAGAGTTTTCTAAGTTGTAAGTGGATTTTCTAACCCCCGGGTAGGGCGTGATGTTAAGTAGTTAACTCGTGAAGTGATTTTCCTAATTTATATATACACTTTGGTCTTACTAGTTTTGCTGAAAAGTTGTTCTCTATTCTGCTTTCCAAGTTCAGCTTATTTCTTAAGTTGTGCTGCTTATTTTTGGACAAGGCTACATCTTATTTGAGCTTTTAAAATTATCATAGAGCTTTGGTCTTCTCAATCTTGTTTAAAAAGATTGTTGTTTTGACCTCAAAGTTGCATATTACTTCTTGAGTCAAAATTCCTTTCTTTTGCAAAATAATGTCTTTAATTTTAATAGCAAGGTGAAAGAAATTATTTTTGAAATGGATGATCTCTTTTTCAAAGAAAGTGCTAGTTATAATATCAAAGATAAAATGAAAGAAATGGTCTTTGGGAATGGGTGATTGTGTGTGATGCATGCTATAAGACAGGACCCGCCACTGCCACATGACCAAGGTCGTGTTGGCAATGATGAACTCGAAAGAATTCCAGATGATGACCCTCCTCATCGGATGGACTTCGGGGGAGAAGCACTTTGTGGGGTATGCCCGAATTTTGAGTCAGATGGGCCATCTAGATGGGGCTAGGTGTTGCTTGGGCTGCGGTCCAAAAGGTTGGATGATTATGGAACCGACGGCCACGGAGGGCCAACCGATTATAAAAGATAAATGCATGCAATGACGTGTGGAGTCTTTGTTGATTTTGGGATTCATGGGAATTTTTGGAAATCCTTGGAAATGTAATCTTTTCAAAAAGGGCAAGGTTTTGAAATGATTTGATGACAATTTTTATTTGTGATTTTCAAACCTTTGCTTGTTGATTGCGAGGCTACCTCCTAGGCGAGGTTTAGAATTTCTACTTACTAAGTTATCTCATACCATGGTTAGCCCGTGATTCATTTTGGTGTGCCCGTTGAGATGATTATTGAAGTAGGACAAATTGACGACGAATGTCTCCTCGATCCCTTTCATTGAAGAGGTTAGGTTAGAGGAGCTAGGGATAACCAACCCCCGACCTTATTCAACTCATGTTTAAAAATGCTTCTGGCGCGTCTTGTTGTAATCACTTGTTGTTGGAGATTATGTTCGATGGTTGCTTGTTATGTTGTTAATGGTCATTTGTGTTGATAAGTAAATGACTTTGAGTGATATATGAAGTAGATGATTATGTCACATGTTCCTTGGTTTCCCTATTTAACTACCAAGTAATGTATGGGGATTGCTTTCCCTTGATGATTAAGCCGACAATGGGTCCTAAGATAATATTGTTGCAAGTGATAAATGAATTAATGGCCATGGGGGATTTGTAACGTGCCTAATGGACCGGGGCGTGATAAATCCGGCTGTGGCGAGCCCTTGAGCTTAATTAAAATAATTAAGTTCATTTTATCTATTAATTGGTGTTCGGGGCGCCACAACATTGACTGCCGCTAGTTGAACCAGGTGATGATTAAGAATAAGTATTTCCTGCCGAGAATCGATGAATTGTTTGACTAGTTGCAAAGTGCCTCGGTGTTAGTAAGATTGACTTGAGGATTGGCAATCATCAACTAAGGGTTAAGAAGGAGGATATACAGAAAAGCGCGTTTCGCATGCAACACAGCCATTATGAGCTCATAGTGATGCCATTTTGAATTGAAGAATGCCTCAGCTGCATTTATGCACTTGATGAACCAACTATTCAAGAAGTATCTAGACTAGTTCGTTATAGTAGTTATTGACGGCATATTAGTATAGTTGAAGAGTCTACAGGAACATGAGCAACACTTAAAGAAAGTATTGGCGATTTTTCGAGAACACGCATTGTATGTTAAGTTTAGTAAGTGCAAGTTGTGGCTTGGCCATGTGGCATTTCTAAGCCATGTGATCTCAAGAGAAGGGATTTCTACAGACCTTACCCAGATAAAAGCTGCCATGGATTGGCCGAGACCTATGATGATAACTAACATTCGAAGTTTATTGGGTATAGCTGGCTATTATCGTCGCTTCTTGGAAAGGTTCCCCAGTGTAGCAATGCCATGGACGAAGCTACTGAAGGATAGTGTGAAATTTGAGTGCACCAATAAATGCAAAGGAAATTTTCATGTGCTAAAGAAGTGGTTGACTATTGTTCTGGTGTTACCAATTATGTCAGATCCTGATGGATATGATATCCATAGTGATGCAGCATGGTCAAATCGTAGCATATGCATATGGGTAATTGAAACTTCATAAGCAAATGACATGACGCATGACTTGAAGTGGCTATGACACTCTACTTGTGAAGGTTTACAGACACTATTAATGTGGAAAGAAGTTCACAATCTTCACTGAGCTCATATGATGGTGATAGAGTAACTTCTTCTGAAAGGATTAAGAGGTTCTGATTTCGAATTGCAGAGGATGGGACACTCAAGTTTTGACAAAGGCTCGGTATCCCTAATGATGTTGCGCTCAAGGAAGAGGTCCTGTTTGAAGTGAATAGAAACAACTACAGTATCCATTCTAGGGGTACGAAGATGTACCAGAACCTAAGACAATCACTGGTGGAATGGCATGAAGGCCTTGGAATTGCAAGAGGAAGGTCTCATCTTCTTCAATGCACCGTCTACAATTGGGGCATTGCAATTTGAAAAGTTAAGACAAGGTGTCAAGACTGAGGGAGTATGGACTTGTTTCGTTCCCTATGTTGAGCTTGAAGAGATTAAGGTCAACAATAGAGCATCGTGTGTAAAGAAACCGACCACGATTAAAAATTGGAGAGAGCATTCTTGGAGGATTAAGGTCAATTCTTTGGTCAAAGTCGTTTGGTAGCACCATGGAGCCGAAGGTACAACTTGGGAAAGTAAGGAACTTATGAAGAGCTAATACCCTTACTTGTTTAAGTAGATAAGAGGTGCAAATTTCGAGGACGAAATTTCTTTAAGGGAGGAAGAATTGTAAAATCCCATCTTCTCCCTCTTTTCTCTCTCTTCCCTCCTTGCTTTTCCCAATTTGTTGCTGCCCCTTTAACTGTTTAACCCATATTTCCTCTATCTATCTCTCCCTTCTTTACCCCACGCAATTTCCACCACTCCTTTCTTCTCTCTCTCCATTTTCTTGTGTGCGGATGGAACCTACCATGCAGCCCTGTCCCCTCATGCTTTCTCCTTCTTCTTCTCTCTTTCTTTCTTTCTCACTCTTGCGCGTGAATAACAGCTTCTTCTTCATCGCAAAGTCATTATCTTCATTAAGCTTCTTTGCCATTTTCGGTGGCTCTTTCTACTCCGTTTGGCTTCCATTTTAGCCCTAGCTCTACCATTGCCCTAAGATCCACCACTATTGCCCATGATCGAAGGCCTTACATTGTCTATCTATCTCTAACACTCCACCCAGGTTACCGGCCACCTCGTTACGACCAAGAATCACACCGGAGCCATCATTAGACTGCCATCGAAGCTTTCCAAATATGTCTCGAAGATACCTTGGAGCTAGGCCACCCATCCATGGAGTCGGGTCGGAGATTGGCCAGCCACATCAAGCCCAAGTGCGATTCGAAGTGCGAGAAGCGCGTTACCGCGGGCCACTATCGCCATTCACCGCTTTGCTTGGAAAATTGGTGAATGGACATCTTATCCCTAAATTAGACTAGTTTATCATTTTAGTAGACTGGCTAGGATGATTGGGTGCATAAGTGGATAATTGATAGGTAGGGCCTAATGCACGAAATGCACATAGTGTATGACTTGGACCAATTAGATGGCCAATAGGCTACAATTGGCCAAGTGGGTTGAGTGCGCCTATTAAGGCATCAACTGTAGACTTTCATAACTAGATCGGGGAAACGAGATGATTTCCCAACTAGTTGGCCATCATGCATAATATTAGTTATGTGACAATTGGTGGAAGGATCACCAGGTGATCACTCGAAAGAAGTGCGAGTACTAGTGGACTATATATAGGGGTTCACACGGGTTGCTAACCGTCTTATTTTATGTCTCATGACTGCACAATGCGACGAGTTGTTTGGCTTTGAGCCAAGTCTCGATCATCGATTGATTGACTAAGTGACTTAGCTTGATAGGGTATCGAGCTGCTTGCGCATATTACACCATGAGGTCAGCCGCACTGGTTAGCCAACGACTTGGGTTGGCTAGTGACGTTGATGTGTCAGGTCATGGATCGATGGACTGATAGGCATTAGCTCGCTGAAGTAGACGAATGGTGCACATGTACTTGTACCTTAAGGTTAAATATGCTTGTTAACAATGCCAGGTGAAGGGTTGCTTGGGGTCCCACATAAGAGCCAAATGACGTGAGAGGTTGGCCAGTGGAGATGAGTAGGGCCAAACGTCATGTGAGGCATTCGCTAGGACCCGGTCATAGACCGATCGTCCATGGGGAAAGGGCTAGTAGTTGTATAAGAGTGAGGAGAGGCATAATAGTCGGGCCGAAGAGCCCCGAGTGCTGAGTGGTATGCCAGTCGGGCCAAAGATCCCCGTTGACTGACGTTTAGGTCAATTAAGTCCAAGAGTTCCGCAGACTGAGCTGTATGCCAGTCAAGCCTGAGATGTCGTGTTGCCGCCAGTATGGCGAAAGTGCGTGATGCCCAAAGTGGTAGCCAATGTATGCACTGGGTCGATGATCTAGTGAGGTATCGATAGTAGACCCTAGTAAGTTGAGTATTGTCTGTGAGAGGTTGAACGACGGACTAAGACCCTAACAGTAGGCCTCCTACTGATTGCTTGAGACTTTCATTCAAACTGATTGGCCCATTTGTTATTGGTGGTGATGCGAGCTTCCATTCTCGTTGTCGATTGACCTTTCACTTTCTCTTGGAGTAGTTCATGCTCCACTAATTGGGCTGGAGCATATAGCTCATTGTAATCTTATATGTTAGGGGCACCGGCTGCCTCTTCACGTTGGCTCTCAAACCTTCTAGGAACCTCATTGTCCTATCCTTTCCATGCTCAACAAGTCTAAGAGCATACCTGGATAGCTCATAAAAGTGGCCTTGTACAAGTCTACTATCATTATGTGCTAGCAAAGTTCCATGAACTCCATAGCCTTCGTGTTCCTAGCACAATCTGAGAAATACTTAGTATATAATGTATTCACAAACCTCTCCCAAGTCACTTCGATTCATAGAGGGAAATATGATTCCCTTAGTGGCTCTCCACCAATACTCAATATTTCCCTTGAATTGATACTTGCCCAGGATTAACTTGTCGGCTTCTCCACAATTTGGTAAATGAAAAAATCTTCCCCATCCCATTAACCCATCATTCAGCTTCTTTTGAACCTCCCATTCCAATGAACCAAGGCAGTCACAATTTCAGGAATTGTTCAATCAACCCCGACCCTAACATTCGACATCATTGGGTGTCAATTGCTATTGTTGGGTTTGCTACCCCCATTATTGCTCCTACTTGAGCAAGAGCCTCTAATATTCAGTTACGAGGCGTTGGAAAATTTGGCATGCGTCGTGCCAGACTGCGTTGTCACTCTTGTCCATCTTATCTTCAACTTGTTTTGCCTAACTAAACGTGTGCATTAGGATTAAGAATACATCCAAGTACACATGGCATATATATATTTTATATATCCTTACAAGAGAGTCGAGTCTACTCATTTAAGACATATCATGTTTAGTCATGTGTAACTAAGACCCTAAAATTTTTAAGTTTTCCATCTTATCACTCCAATGAACCTATGCTCTAATATAAAAAACCTTTGTGAACGTCCCGAACTTAAGCATTTCTAGTTCTATTGTCAAAATCCACTATGAGATAATCCGATGTCACTACGAGCTCTAGCAACTAACTTCCTCGATGAACCCCTTAATGGGAGTTAATAAATTAAGGCATTGCGGAAGCAACTTCTTAAACTTTCCCCTACCTACAAACATTTGGGGCCGTCACAAAACATGAAGAGAACATGAGCTGGCTTCATCAACTATCGCGGAAATCACACTTACAAGGAGTAATCGATAATAGAAAAAGGAGATGAACACCTAATGGTTGATACAAAATTTCATCATTAACTCCT
Source organism: Melaleuca alternifolia (assembly GCA_019926035.1). Classification (NCBI taxonomy): domain Eukaryota; kingdom Viridiplantae; phylum Streptophyta; class Magnoliopsida; order Myrtales; family Myrtaceae; genus Melaleuca; species Melaleuca alternifolia. The sequence continues at coordinate 259,566 of JAGKPW010003068.1, forward strand.
AAGAAAAACATCCCAACACCCGCATAGACCATCCTAAATATAAGCCTACTCTGATCTGCTCTAACTGTACAGGGATTTACGTTTGTAACGCCTCAAATGCCAATTCATAAATAAAACGAACTTAATTATTTTAATTAAAGCTCAAGTGCTCGCCATAGCCAGATTCACCATGCCCCCGTCCATTGGACACGTGACAAATCCCCACATGGTCATTAATTTATTATCCCAAGATCCAATTATTGACTTAACCGTTTTAATCTTATGTGGAAGCTATCCCGTACATGAACAAGGTAGTTAATTAAACAAGTTAAATAGTAGGCATCATCACAAATACACGTCACCAAACAACATTTCACACAAACTTATATCTTACATAACCTCTAGAATATTTACATAACACAGGAGGAGATACCCATTCATCACAACAATTACTATAACCATTAAGACACACGTACATCCATCACAACACCAACAAAAACGTGATTTTATTCACAAGACGTGCCAGAAGCATTTTTAATCATGAGTGGAATAAGATCGTGGGTTGGCGATGAGACATTCACCATCAATTGCTCCTACTTCGGTAATCATCTCAATGGGCACACCAAAATGAATCACGGGCTAAACATGGTATGATCCTGAAAATGTTAATAGCAATGGGATGAGGTAACTTAGTAAGTAGAAATTCTAAACCATGCCTAGGAGGCAGCCTCTCAATCGACAAGCAAATGTTTGAAAACCACAAATAAGAATATCATCAAATCATTTCAAAACCTTGCCCCTTTTGAAAAGATTACATTTTCAAGGATCTCCAAAAATTCCCATGAATCCAAAATTAACATCAATAAGGATTTCACACACATCACACGCATTTACAGTTTTCTCCTCTCTTGGCCATCACATAAGTTCCAGCCCTTGGACTGTGGCCCAAGCTACATATTAGCCCCATATAGTATGGCTCATCCCACTCAAAAGCCGGGTATACCCCGCAGGGTCTACTCCCCCGAAGTCCATCCGATGAGGAGGCTATTCAACCGAAACTCTTCTGGGCTCATCACGCCTAGCCCTGTCTAGCGAGTCTACCGACTCGAAAGCCAGGCACACCCTATAGGGTCTACTCTCCCGAAGTCCATCCGACGAGGAGGCGAATGCGTTACAGACAATCAAAAACTTTTTCAAAAATCATTTCTTTCACCTTGCACTTGAAATCAAAGACATCATTTTCATTGCAAAAAAGAGGTATTTGTCTTAAAAAGAATAACATATACTTTAAGAGCAATCAGCAACATTTTTCAGCAAGACAGGTAAGACCAAAGTGCAAAGATAATTCAAAGAAATCACTTCACAAGTTAACTACGTAAGGTCACACCCTACCTGAGGGTTAGAAAGTCCACTTACAGACAAGTTTTACCCAAAAACACTAAGAGAAGTCGAAGAAATAGAAGCATAAGTAATTCGGTGCAGGGGAACAGTAGCTTCGGTGTCTGGAACGATTGGCGACCCGGCAGCTTGCAACGGATCTATGGCAGTGATGGCTGACTGTTTCAGGGCATGGTTTCACTCAATTCTGAGGTCGTTTGGTTGGTCAACCAAGGCCAAACAGAAAATTCGACGGTGCAGTATTTCGGTCCAGGAGTTTGGAACTTTTAGAATTAATTTGGGAGTAACCAAAGCTCCTTTGGGGCTAAATTTTTGTAGGAGGGACGGTTTGAAGGTGTATAAGAGGATGGTGGAGATTTTTGGGGAAGAAAATGGTTGCTGGTGGGTGCTTGAAGGCAGAAGAGGATTCGAGAGTTCTTGCTTAAGATGTGTGATTCAAATGGAGTGGTCTTCCCTCTATTTATAGACAAGGAAGATTGGGGCCCAAGTCTAGAAATATCTCTTGCATTAATGGCCTAAGGGCTAATATAATAAAGAAACTGTAGGACCACTATTCAACATTAAATGCCCTTGTCCTTTATTTATTATTTCTCTTCTTTGTTCCTTCTTCCTCCCTCTCTTGATCGAACCACCCCCTCCCCATTTCTTATTATTTTCCTAACCTTTAGTTATTTAATTAGACTATCTTATCTCCTAGGTACTAAGCCTAGTCGTAATATTTAAATGATAGCCCATGTGCCTAACTTTATATCTTATGATGAGACTAAATTAACTTCTTAATTGCCTATCCTTCTACTAACTTTCTAGGATGACATCAACCTATAAATAGACTCCTTGTATCATCAAGCTTACATCATCCTATGCTTATTAGGTCACATGGGCAATTCTAATCCTAGAATAGTCTCATGATTATCTAGATTTTATTTTGTTTTCTCCAATTTCCCCCCTTGAATACGCAAACCACGTAGAGATAATAGGTACTTCATTCTCTAGGCTTAGGTCTCCTTGAATTCAAGAAATCACCCTATCCTAGTACCTCTTAAATTATTTAATCCCTTAGGTCAAAACTACTCTTGAATTTTTTTTTTTGGTAAGTACCACTCTTGAATTCTTGTCTCCTTTGACCCTAACAATAGTTAAGATACAAACCAAATCTTTTTTTCTCTCTCTTTCTCTTTTCCTTTTCTTTCTTTCTTTCTTTTTCTTTCTTTTCCCACTCTCTCATTCGGCCTAGCCTTGACCGAATGGTCTTGGCCCATTTTGGGCCAATCTTCTTGGTCTTCCTCTTCTTGGATCAAGCCTAGTCTTCTTGGGTTGGTCCTTCTCTAAATTCTTAATTGGGTTGTAGCCTAATCCTCCATAAATTAAGTGCCCATTATTAATTTAATAATTAGTGTCACCTTTCGGTGACCTCAAATAGCCCTTTTTAGATGATGATCAATAGGGTGTCGCCTCACAAGTTCCGCAGTTATTCTGCATTGAGCCTCGCTAATCCTTATGGAATTTCTCAATGGTCATGTAATTGGCAAGTATATCAATAATTTCAAAGCTAATTCAAGATTAATTATTGCCACTCACGAATTGACGATAATTATCCACTAAGATCTTCTTTAAGTCATCACATAACAATCTGTGTTAGTACAAGACCTTCTTACTCGATCCTTATGGTCGAGTAATTTCTCAAGGTTCGAGTACTCTTAGATGATCATACTTGTCGATGCCTGATTGTTGCCAATGCATCCATTAACTCCAAGGAGGAATCTCTACATAGTCTGATGTCTAACATCGGAAGTTAACCCACTTGACGCAACTTATGGTATCGGGAAGCTATCTAACCTATGATGAGAGAGCTACCGAAGATTTTGTCCGAGCATCTTCACTTGGAAGGCATCGTGTCTTACTTTGCACGGCATTTTGTTCAACTAGCATTGGAGACCGCATCTGGTTCCAACCCACCATCATTTGAAGAATCCCAACTTTAGGGGCGCCCATTCACAAGAATAGCAATCACAATACTAATGGGACCAAATATGCCCCTACTACGCACGTCTCATACCATGCCAACCCAGCTAAACATAAGATCATGTAATGCTATATACTTTAAACTCTGGTGCACAATCATGTCTAAGATGTACACGTCCCATTTTGTGTACGGTCAAGGCACACAAGAAAATGTATGCAATCCCTATAACATTTTCAAAAGATCTATATGTTCCTATGATTAGTGGAATCTCATCATAGAAAATGCATGTCACTCTAAGCAAAAATCGGTTCCGTCGATCTCATTCCTAACCCTAAACAAGTCATAACGAGGCAAAGATTCTTAGGACATTAACTAGGGGTTACTTGCCTACACAAAAAAGGAAGCTGAGTTAAAAAAGGGTGGTTCTCTTTGTGGTGATTCTACTTAGGGGTTACTCCAAGTTGAATATTTCATAATTCCTTTAAATCCCTTGTTCCTCGACCTTAGTTTGTTTACGTGCGTCATAGGAGGTATTCAAATTTTGAGGATGTCACAAAATCAGAATTTCAAAATACACTTAGAGAAAACATAGCAAGGCACAAGTGATCGGAAAGCGAGCATTATATCCCCCTTTGCCAACTATCGCTACTGAGACCGCACATCGCTTCACGTCATTGTTGCCAAGTCTCGACGCAACGTTGCTCGCTCAACTGATCCACTTGAGACGCTTGCTTGTTTGCCACTCCTGCTTGTAATTACCACCCTTCTTCACGTCGCCACCACCATCTTCATGTTGCCATAGTACAGCCCTAAAGCATCAACTACCGTCTGAGCTAACTCCTATGATGCCAATTGTTGCCCCGTTGCTTATTTGCCTACTACGCATGCCTTACTCGCTACTAATCACGGGCGGACTGGTGGTAGTGATCTATCATCTAACCACTGTTGTTGTGCCCCATTCCAGCATTACCTCAATAGCCATTGGTCCTCACAGCTTTGCATTGCCTACATTCGACGTCCAAGGCTCTTGCGTTGGTGATCCACAAGTCATTTGTTCGATCAACGACAAGGGGCGTCTGTTTTCTCAAAGATAGACCTAAGGACAGGCATCATTTTAGGATTCAAAAAGAAGACATACCAAAGACGGCATTCAGAATGAGATATGGGCATTACAAGTTCACCATTATGCCATTTGGATTGACTAACACTCCAGCTGCTTTTATGGATTTGATGCACCGAGTATTCAAGAAATATTTGGATCAATTTGTTATCATTTTCATAGATGATATCTTGATATACTCGAGGACCAGGAGGAACATGAACAACATTTAAGGATTATTTTGCGAACCTTAATGGAACACTCGCTTTACGCTAAGCTTAGCAAGTGTGAGTTTTGGCTTATTAAAGTGGCATTTCTTGGACATGTGGTTTCTCGAAATGGGGTTTCAGTAGATCCGATGAAAATTGAAGCCATAATGAGTTGGTCAAGACCGACATCAGTCATAGAGGTTCAAAGTTTTCTTTGAATAGCGGGTTATTATAGGAGGTTTATGGAAAAGTTCTCTTCTATAGCTACTCCATTAACACGGCTGACTAAGAAGGAAACACGATTTGAATGGGATGATAAGTGCGAAAAGAGCTTCGAGGAGCTTCAACGTAGATTGATTCCTTATGGTCCTAGAGGTTATGAGATCTATAGCGACGTGTCGTTAAAAGGATTAGGATGCATGTTAATGTAGTATGGAAGAATTGTTGCTTATGCATCACAACAATTAAGGCCTCATGAGATGAATTACCCAACGCATGACTTAGAGCTTGCAGCGATTATCTTTGCTTTAAAAATTTGGTGGCATTACTTGTATGGAGAAAGGTTTCAGATTTACACTGATCATCAGAGTTTGAAGTATCTATTTTCTCAGAAAGAGTTGAACTTGAGATAACGACGTTTGATGGAATTGCTTAAAGACTACGATTGTGATATCTTATATCATCCAGGGAAGGCGAATAAAGTGCCAGATGCTCTTAGTCGAAAATCGAGCATGGCACATATGATGGTTAAGGAATGGATTTTGCTTGAAGGAATACGGAATTCAAAATTTACGTTCAAGGTAGGACACCTCTTAAGCTTGTTGGCAACTTTAAGGAACGAACTAGAAATTCAAGCAAGGATTAAGGCATTACAATCTACGGACCTTGACCTTCAAAAGATCCTGAGTATGGATGCTACGAAAGAAAGCCCAACTTCCAAGCATCTGAGGATGGGATCTTGAAGTTTCACGGACGATTATGTGTACCCGACGAAGAAGAGCTTAAAGAAAGGATCTTGTCTGAAGCTCATCGGAGTAATTACAGTATTCATCCGGGTAGCACGAAGATGTGTCAGAATTTGCGTTAGCACTACTAGTGGAATGGAAGGTGTTAGAGGAAGATCTATCGATGATTTTGAAGATGACAAAACTCTATAAAAACTCTGTGAATTGACTTGGAGTTAATTGTTTAGTCACGGCCAGATCTTTATCATCTGGAGAGTGGCCATATCTTTATCATCTGGAAGTCGCCAGATCTTTATCATCTGGAGAGATGTCAGACTTGGATAGTCTAAAGGTTCTCAGATCTTTAACATTTGAAAGTAGTCAGATCTTTAAGGTCTGAAAGTATCAGACACGTATTGTCTAGAAGTCAGATTTGGTAAAATCTGGGAAGTCGAAATTATGACGACTGTTTGAGTAAGAGGATATTCTTACGACTCTGATGCTCGTGGATTTCAGACAGCATATTTGTGGATCAACAAGATTGATTACTTCCAATAATATGAAGTTTATTATTGGCATATTGGATTCTCTGAAGATCGGGTAAATGTGGTAAGTATTCACTTATGGAAACCAAGAGCCTGATTGTATCGGCGACCAGGATTGACGGACTCTTAACACTATCTGAAGATTGCTTGATATACTCCTGATTCTATCCAACGGATTGATTAGAAGAATTCCTTTGGAAAGTGCCAACGGTCGTATTGGCATGAAAGAGTATTTAAGAGAGATATTTCAAGTTGTTCAATATACGAGAAGCTGACGAGAGTTTAATTCCAAAGTTTAGAGCTACCCATTTACTATGCACTTACATTGTAAACAAAAGAGTGTTACATATACTTGCTGTGAGAACAGAAGATTTCGTGAAGTCTTAGAACTGTTTTGTAATCTCTTTTGATTCATAGTGAAATCCAGCCGATAGGCTGTTAGCTCGAGAGAGTGGACGTAGGCTTAAGCTAAGCCGAACCACTATAAATCTTGTGTCATGATCTTCTCTGTTAACTCTCTGTTTGTGGTTATAGTTCTTCGTATATCACTCATATATCACGCTTCACAAGCTGTGTATTTCATACTTCCGTAAAAGTTTTTAAAATCACCTATTCACCCCCTCTAGGTGATTGCACTAGATCCTTCAATTTGTATCAGAGCTTCGTGCTTGTTTCTGAAGTGTTTTACTTCTAAGCAAAAGATCTATGTCTAGTGTGTTTGTTCCAAGAGTGATGGAAGCATAGAACTTTGCCAGAGCACCTTACTTTGATAGAAAGGACTACAACATCTGGAAAAACAAAATGAGAGCATTCCTGAGATCAAAAGATCCACTGGAATGGGATGTTGTTGAAAGAGGAGTAAATCTCAAATCTACAACAAATTCAGAGAGAAATGTTGTAGAAGCTGGAGAGATGAATCGAGTTGAACTCATCAGAAGACAACACATTGATGCTAAAGCTATTTATTCATTATACTGTGCATTGTCTCTTACAGAATATATATCGTATCTCTTCTTGTGCAACAGTTAAAGAAATATGGGAAAGGTTGAACATAACTTTTGAAGGAACGGACGGAGTCAAGGAGACAAGAATCAACATTCTACTTGGTCAATACGAAGCCTTCAAAATGAAGTCTGGTGAAAGCATCTCTGATATGTTCAGTCGTTTCACAAAGATTGTCAATGGTCTCGCATATCAAGATCAATTTATTTATGGGCCGATGAAAGTCAACAAGTTACTATGTGGACTTTCAAGTGAATGGGACCAAGTGAAAATCACTATCAGAGAGACATAGAGGATTCAACCTCTATTTGTTGATGAGCTAATTGGAACTCTCTAGTCTTACGAAGTTGAAATAGCTGATGAAAGACTTGAAAGGTAAGAAATCCATATCTTTAAAATCTAATGAATAATTTCATGTTGCAGGATCAAATGAGACTTTGGATGATGAAGAGATAGCTCTTCTAATGAAGAAGTTCAAGAAATTGAACAACAGAGGAAAAAGATTCAACTCATGAAATTCTAGCTCTCAAACTTTCCAGAGAAGACAACCTGAGCAAAACTTCCAGAGAAGACAGCCTAGACAAAACTTTCAAAATAGACAGTCTTGGAACAAAGAATCCAACAATGAAGTAACGTGTTACAACTGTAGGCAGAAAGGACATATTAAACCCAAGTTTTCTTTACTTAAGCGAAGTAATGGAAGAAATGAAAAACACAAGAAAGCACTCAAAGCAAAATCCTGGAGTGATGTTGACATTGATGATGAATTTGGGAACATCTGCTTGATGGCACAATCAAATTCGGATTCAGAAGCAAGTTCTGATTCAGACTCAGATCAAGATGACAAGGTCAGTAACTTCCAAATTCCTGTTAAAGTATCTAAGTACATTGATGAGTTATGCTCAAGTCCGGAATTTTCTATGAAAAGAATTTCTGAGCTAAAGAAGGAGAACTTGAGACTTCAAAAGCAGGAAAATGTTTGGTCTGAAAAATTTGAAAGTTTAAGTGAAAAACTAGCGGCTACGAAGGAGAAATCCAATTCTCTTGAGAAGCAAGTTGTTTGTCTCAAAGCAGACATTTCAAATCTTTCAAAGAAGTTTTCCAATGGTTCTAAAAAGCTTGATAAACTTCTTTAAATTCAAAGACCTTATTTTAATAAAGCCGGTTTGGGGATGACCTCTGAAACTAATCATTTGATTGATTTTCCAAAGATAAACGAAAGGCTTGAACTTAAACCTTCAATGGCTGTTTACAAAAATCATTTTCAAAGAGTTTTTGTAAAACCTATTGGAAGAAGTTCTTTGAAGTGCTCTAAATGCAATAGCTTAGAACATCTTGAAAGAGATTGTTCTGTGTTAAAAAGATCACTGAAAAAAAAAACTGGTCAAACTTTGCTTATACTAACTATACAGGACCCAAGAAAGTTTGGGTATTAAAGAAAAAGTGAGTATTCTTCTTGTTAACAGGTTACCACCAATAGCAAAACAAAGTATTACCTGGACAATGGATGTTCAAGGAACATGACAGGTGATTCGAGCTACTTTGTTAAGTTAGTCAAAACAAAAGGAGGGAAAATGTCTTTTGGAGGTAAAAGCAAAGGAAAAATAGTTGGATGTGGAACTATGCAAACTGGGAATCTGATTATCAAGGATGTTTCTTTGGTGAAAGGTTTGAACTATAATCTTATCAGTATTAGTCAACTGTGTGATATCGATTACAAAATTCAGTTTCAAGAAGGTATTGCTGTGGTTCTAGCAAGGAAACTTCACAATCCTTCTCGGGTAAGCATCATGGAAATATCTATCTACTTGATATAAATACAGATAGCTCGTAGTGTCTGTTATCTGTTCAGGATGAGATAAATCTGTGGCATAGAAGACTTGGACATGCTAACATGAAACAAATTGCCAAGATTTCTTCCAAGAAGATTGTTCATGGCCTTCCCAATTTAGCATTTCAAAAGAGCAATTCCTGGACATCTTGTGTGTTGGGAAAATAGGTCAGAAGCTCTTATAAGTTGATAAATCAAGTAGCAATTGACCATGTTTTACAGCTGCTTCACATAGACTTGTTTGGACCTACTCCAACTCAGATTATTGGAGGGAAGACTTATTTTCTGGTAATAGTTGACGATTATTCTCGGTTCACTTGGGTTTATTTCTTGGCAAGTAACTCTGATGCTACTCTTACTTCTCCAAGTTTGCCAAGAATGTTCAAAATGAAAAAGGTTATACCATTTCACGGATTCATACTAATCATGGAAGATAATTTGAGAATCAAGATTTTGCAAGTTTTGTGATGATACAGGGATCCAACATTTGTTCTCATCTCCATATATGCCTAAACAAAATGAAGTTGTGGAAAGGAAGAACAAGAAAGTATTAGAATGGCACCGTTCAAGGCATTGTATGGAAGAGCCTGTACGACTTCGATATGTTAGGACGAAGAGGGAGAAAAGAGTATAATGAGACCAGAATTGGTTGAACAATCAGTGGAAGCTGTGAAAGTGATTCGTGAGAGGCTTAAGATTGCGCAGAGTCGCCAGAAAAGTTATGCGAACAAACGACGTAGACCTCTAGAATTTCACGTTAAAGATCATGTGTTTCTTAAGGTGTCGCCAATGCGAGGATTGTCCATATTTGGGAAAAAAAGGAAGCTAAGTCCAAGATTCGTTGGTCCTTTTGAGATACTAGAGCGAATTGGAACCTTAGCCTATCATTTGGCGTTGTTGCCAAATTTATCGAAGTACACAACATCTTTCATGTTTCAATATTGAGGATGTACGAACCAGACCCGACTCATGTACTGAATCATGAAGTCATTGAAATGGACGACAAGGTATCATACATGGAAAAGCTGGTTCAAATAGATGATAGAAAGGAGCAGATTCTGAGAAGCAAAACGATTCCACTAGTTAAAGTCATTTGGGAGCATCATGGAACAGAGGGAGCCACATAGGAAAGTGAGTAAGTAATGAGACACCAGTACCCTTATCCATTTGAGTAATTGGTTGTATGTGTAAAATTTTGAGGACGAAATTTTTGTAAGGAGGGAAGAATTGTGACATTCTAAAATTCGACCATGTTTCGAGATAAATAAAAGGATATAATTTCATCGATTGTGTTTCAGTTAAATTTCACTCTGAATTGATCACTCTTGAGAATACTAACCAAGAGGGAAAGGCTAACTAGGAGTTGTTTACTTGGACCTAAGGACTTGAACATGGATGGACGCTTGGACCATAAGGATTGTTCAGGGAATATCTTGAGCTGACATAGCCCGATCTAAGATTAGTTTTAGAATGATTTGCTAGTGTTAAACAATTGGTTCACGGGTGACTCCATTTGACCATAGATTAATTTGCGAATTAATCTAGCCCAGATTTCCAATTGGTTCACGACCTTCGAACCTAGTGATTGGACCTTACGATTACATGGAAACCAAGGTCACAATGACTAGAGCAAAACAAAAATGACATGATTTTTGAATCATTTGCGAGTCAATACACATAACACCTAAAAAGCCGCCCATTAGTTTGAAATACGCTAAAATCGCAATTGATCGATTTTGATCACGAATTGACCTCTGAACTTGGGTATCGAACTTCTAACGTTTTCAATGAGTATCTTTTGGACGACACCTCATTTTGTTCGTGATTTTGATAGTAAAGTTTGAAAAGTCGAAAGAAATCGCGCGACCTGCCTGAAAGTCGAAAATTACCATTTTTCTCTTAGTTCGGTTATGATTTATTTCTTTATTAGTTTTATTTCTCAAGGTTAAATCTTAGCTATTGAATCTTCTTTTGTACAAGATTGATCCTTAACCTTTGGATTAACTTTATCATCTCTTTAAAGAGAATTTTCAGCTTATTCTCTCTCTCTTCACCATTTCATACAACCACATCTTCATCAACTCAAGTTCTCTAAAAAAAATCTCTCCATTTTCCTTGTTTCTTGCTTGGTTTTCACCTTCGTCGCAACCACGATTTTGGAGTAGCGGTTTGGAGCCACTTCCGTCTTTGTTTATGCACGTTTTTAGCTCACTTTTGAAGTAAGTCTCTTCCTAAACTTTGATTAGGCTAAAGGGAATTTTTGGATGCCAAAACTTGGATTTCTTGTATGTTCTTGATGTGCCATCATGTAGTTGTTCTTATGGCATGAATTAGATATGGTTATATAAAGATTTGAGTGAGAAAAAAGTGAGTTTTGTGGGCTGCCAAGGTGAGTTCTAAATTTGAGTTTGGGGATGTCATGGTCAAGCTTGATGATGTCACTTGTGCATTTATGAGCATTTATGAGCTTGTGGTCATATATGATGCAAGGAGAAGATATCTTGGATGATACAAGGAGGAGATATTTTAGGATTTATGATGTTATATATGATTAAACATTAGTTAATCATGTAATGCATTAATTATTCATGTGGCCATAAATTAATCATGTGATACATTAATTAATTGTGTGGTCCGATTAGTAAGCGTGTGGCCGTGAATGATAATCATGTGGTACGTTAATTAATCGTATGGTCTGGTTATTAATCACGTGGTCGTGAGCGAGAATCGTGTGGTGCATGTGCTAATCGTGTGGTCCGATTATTAATTGTGTGACCCGGAATGATGATCGTGTGGTGTTTTTGTATATCGAGTGGTTCGATTAATAATCTAATGGCTTAAATTGTTGATCGTATGGTCTTTAGGGCCGAGCATGCTATTTTGATGGAATTGATTGGTTGCATTACCCTGATGCGTATTTACGTTGGGTTGAGATTTAAGCTTGAGGCGTTCTTACGCGGGCTACCCTGAGGCGTGTTTACGCAGGGTTTAGTTGAGCCTGATGAGGTCAACTGTCACACACCTAAGGCATGAACTTTACGCGGGTTGTGGAGAGTTGCACACCTGAGGTGTTTACGCGGATTGCTAGCGAGGACTTGAGGCATGTTTATGCAGGTCGAAAAATATTGGAAATTCAGATTGAATCATGCATCAAATTGTACTTAGTGTGGTGGTGCGCTTTAGAGCATATTGTCTCTGAGTTGAAATGTGGCTCATGCAATGTTATGTGATTAATTGAAAATTTTGGTGCTATGGTTTTATCTTTGTCATTATTGAATGGTTGTCTTTTACTATGAGTAGAATAGCATGTTAAGGTATTTCGAAAGTATGTTTTACCCTAGTCGGGATTAGGGAGTAGACTTATTGAGATAAGTGTATCTCATTCGTTGCTTACAAACTATTTCAGACCCGAACCCTTGAAATGAATGCTCCACAGGAACGTTTTGGGGTGCCTATGGACATAGAATCTTCCCAATAGGTGAGGACAATGAGTATATGAGTAAAAATAGCACCATGTGGGTTGATGAAGGTGAAGCACACTGGAAGCCTCATAACTTTCTAGCATGGTTTTACCGAGATGGGGATATGACGTTTAGTCCCCTCCGTGGGTTTGATGTTCCCGATGATGGAGGAGGTCATTGGGGCCTAATTCAGATTTTGCCACTAGACGGAGTTTTGACAAGCCCGGATACCGGACCAGATGATTCGGAATCAATGGAGCTCGACCCCGAGGATATGGAGTCTGATGTTCAAATCATTACTCCGAGTTCTGACTCATAGTCCATGGAGACCGACTTGTCATAGGACGATAGTAGTGTTTGAAGATCTAGGAAGCCCATGATCTTTTCCTTTGTGATGCTGGCCTAAAGTAGGGTTGTTAGACCTCCTACACCGCTGACCCCTTTTCATGTATATGGTGCCGTAGTCCTTGGCCTCTAGTAAGGCTTTTTTTTTTAGTGATGATGTAATTAACATTTGCGTATATGTATATATGCCGCCTTGTTGTTATTCGAGACTCTTTCTTCCTATCCACCATTCCATAGTATATTTATAGTACAGAGATTGTATTTGCTTCCACATGTGCATCTTGTATTATTTCATGTGGGTCGGCAACAAGCCTGGGTTGTTGCATTTCATATCGACCAGAGTGGGATGTTATCGTACTCGTAAGGTTCGGGGCGTGACATAAATACTTTTGTGTGGATAATTTTTTATATTGTTTACATATGTCTGTTACCATCTTTATTTGATTTCTTTCCTAAAAAGAGAAAAATCCAAAAAATATTTTTCTTAAAAAGATTAGATAATTATCTAATAAAATGCATGTTGAGGATACTATAGATTTTTCTTAATAAATTTAGATTACGGAGGTTCCAAATTTCATCTAGATTGCATGTTTAGATTATGATACAATTTTTCCAAATTCCCTAAATATGGTCCTAAAAAAATATCATTATAGGATTAGATGTGTGTCTTTATCCATTTAGATTTAGGATAGGATATTTAATAATTCTGAATTTCATGAAAAAATCCATGAAGATGTCTTAAAATAGGTAAGATTGCATTTTGAATTTAGAATGCAAGTGTAGGATATCTCATTTATTAATTCTAAATTTTCCAAGAATAACAAAAAATATATTATGCATGTTTCATTTAATGTAGTCAAATTCTCTTCTATGTCACTATGTCATAGTATGCATAGCATTATAAATAAATGTCTACGTTGTCTAATTTATTATGCATCTCATATAGATTAAGTTCTTGATTAAATCATTATGATTGTGTGTCATATCTCATGTCATATTGCATACCATATAATTAACAATGTCTATCATGTAGCTAAATATTTAATTTAATCATATTTGCTCTACCACATAGTTTGCAAGTTAGGTTTTATAATTTGGGCTTGCATTTTAGTTAGTTAAGCTTAGTCCAATACATATAATTTCATGCATGGTTCATTCAATTTATAATTATATCACGCAACATAATTTGTATGTTAGTTTTAATAAATTCACATGTCATCTAAGAACTGCATATTAAAAATTGCATAACATTTAATAATTGTGTGCTTGCTCACATTGCATGTTATTAGAGTTAGGTCATTTAGATAAATGCCTTTCATGTTAAATTGGCATGAATAATGTGCACGTCATTATTAGCATAATTAATTTAGCGTAATTGCATTATGCATGTATTACATCATTTCATTAAATAAAGTAAAAACCTAAAAGAAAGCATTGCTTGCTATTGTGTGTTAGTAGAAACAATGTTAGGAATGTTACTTGATTTTACTAATGAGATAGTAGATGATTACGCTGCTATTGAGGTAAATCCACACTTTCTTATCTCCATTATTTATTAAATGGCGTTTTATTTTTGAGTGTTAAATAATGTTTGCATACCCGCATGATCACCTCACATGTTAGGTGTTAGTATTATAGTCAATCTAAACTGCCTACCAAAGCATTTCAATGAGATAAATGGTAGTAAAAGGGTGTTAAATTAATCTAGTGTAATCCACTCTCCAATCCCAAATTCTCTAGCTCATAGAGATAAAGCATTTCTCCCAATAGTTTACATAAGTTTGTAATCAACTTACCATAAATAAATTAGCGATGACTCCTAATAAAAGCCATCTGCATACCAAGAAATTGATCTTTTAAGTTGTGAATTGATAGGAGCTTAGGAGGGCTCGAATTAGGTTTAGTCCTAATAATCTATTAGCTAACCCCTATATGGTGCATTGTTCAAGGAGTTCGTGAGGAATTAGTAGAAAATTATTTCCTGTTTTTGCAGATTATGCAAATCATGACTGTCTTGTGCGCTGCTTAGATACAAATGAACAAAAAAATTCACCTTTAAGTTATCATTAAGTATACCATGTTGCTCACGTGTAGTACGCAAAAGTTGACTAGCAGATGAATGCGGCCATGTAAATAGATCTCTACGAATTTAACTAAAGATAAGAGATAGATGCAGTCGTTCAAACTGATAAAAAAGATAAACAGAAAAAGAGCAATGACCATGTGTTGACACAATTCAAGTTATACAGGAGCAGATTCGAAAATGTCTAATGCAATATAAGACGCTCGATCGTTGCACTTAGTTCTTCCAAACCATCATATTGGCAACGGATTGACGAGCAGAGAAACCACAAATTCTTTGAACCTGGTTCCAGCATGAGAGAAGTGATCTTTTTCATCCTTATATATCACATGGAAGGATCGTGCAAAATTGAGAATTCGCACTTGGAGTAGCGTAGGGACTTCGGTCGGATGGAGCAGCTCTTCGTTCAAGTCCTTCCACGCATCAATCACTTTTTTACAGAGCTCCTCTTTGGCCTCTTCCTCAGTAACTCCATATTGTTTCATGAAACACTTCAGAGAAGTTGCCTCATGTCCTTTCTCTTGCTCACGCTGTACACAAATTTATCGTGGAAATTAATTTTATTTTCTCCTACTCAAAATATGTATCAGACAAAAATTAGATAAATTAATGTCGTTTACTGGTATGGCTTTTATATACCTTATGTCCTGCAATGTCATTCATTAGCCGAGAGACTACATTTGAAGCCTTCACCATCTTGGGGTTACTGAATAATAACCAGTCAAAATCATTCTTTGTTACGACATCTCCCATTCCCAGTAACGACGTAGCCATTACTACTTCACAACCAATGGTAACTGATGCAACGGGCATATACTCCTCCATTGTTGGGACGTGGTTTTGGTGGAACCATTTGGCGTCGATGAAGTATGCTCTCACCATGTTCTTCATCTGAAATTTTGTAAGCTACGTCAATATTCTATATATCATGCTCTTGGTGGACTTAAAATAAGACATTTTCTCATCCTTATGCAAAATGCCGATGTTTTATTGCAAGTGGACAGAGTAAAAATTGCATTTGATCGATGAAACATCGTAATGACTTACCGCTTCTTTCGCATAGAAGAGGCAGTATGATAATCCCTTTCTAGTCATCTCGTAGCCAATTTCATCATAAAAATCAAGAACTATCTGGTAGAACACTTGCATGTACTCTGGCAATCCATCTTTGGCATTGACATCCCACCTGAGTTCAAGTTCAGATAGTGTCACACTTGGCCATAATTAGCAGTTGATCAAATTCGAATAAGTTTAAAGTTGCTGAATTGAGAAAAGCATCCAAGTGCCAATTGTACCTTTCGATTGCTTCCGTGAAGAGTTCCAGTTCTTCCAATGTGCCACAACCATCGTACAAGTCATCCGTAACGGTAAGAATCAGAATCAATTTGGTTAGTTTTTCTCTGGTGGTTTCGTGCTCCGGCTCAAAATAAATTGCTGACATCCACCAATACACCTCCACAGGCCTATATCTAGCAAATGGGCACTTCCTCTCTACATTTAAATCCTTCCCCCACCTACAGTTTTCCAACAAATACTATTTAAGGCAAACATATCATTGATAAAATTTTGAGTTTGAATGGAGATAAAACTTCAAAGCGATGATCTGAAGAGTTTAACATTCATTGTCAAGTACAAATTATTTTTAGCTCAAGATAAATTGAAATTGGATGAATCAATCTATGGCAATTTGGTGTTCTTAGAACATCCAGCTACTTCAGACATGATATCATGAGGTTAACCTCGTAATGTTGCCGAGCTCCTTCTGGTGTTGCTCTTGCAACAAATTGAAATCGAGCTTAGCCAAGGAGAGCAAGACTTCATTATGCGAAGGCTCCTCTTGGTATAGTTGAATGTAATGCCTCGCCTCTAGCCTTGGCAGTCCCTTGTGGATTGGCTGGTTTAGAGCATGACTCACTCGCTTTTCGAGATTGTGGCTTACTTTTCCTTTGTCGATTGATTCAAGGTGAATTATAGTAAAAGCAAGGGCATCGTTCAATATATCATCGCCATGAGACCCTAGATGGCAAGCTTCAAACAGACTTAACAATCCTGGCACATCAGCGATGAGCGATTTGCTGAAATTCTCTTCTTTGTCCTTGAACTTGTCAAAGATTTCTGTATAGCCAAACAGAACGTGGGAAGTGACGCTATCAAGAGATTCCATGAAAAACGACATGCACAATATCTAGATCAGTTGGAGAACATTGAAAAATGACGTATTAAAACAAGGATATAGAAGAAAGAACAACCCACCACTCAAAGTAAGAAAATTTAAAGAGCTCAGAATTTGAGAATTGTACAGAGAAGAAAGTCAACGATTTAACAAATTAAAAAGGAGTATACATCTCAGTGATATTGTCTGTTCACTCTAATCAATCAAATGGGCTATCGAACTAGTGTTTGCAATAGTATTTTTGCTAATTGATGAATCAATGAGCATTTGAAATGACTTACCACATGAAATATTGTAACCTTGTTGTCGCAACAATCGAAAGAGAAGAGCGGTCGTGCGTAAATCGTCATCGCTATTGCTGTGGTAAAATTCAACATAGCATTTGTGGAATTGTTCCAGTTGCTCAACTATCTCAATTTCAAAATGATAGGCAAGTCCTAAGCGTTGGATTTGATCAATCAAGTCCAACTTCTGCAAAGGCTTATCCACAGCACCTGCCAATATCTTTCTCACTTCTCCTTTCAATCTCTCAATTCGTTGCTTCGCTATGCCTTGAGAACTCTACAATTATATGAAAATGAAAGTTAGAGGAAAATAACATAAGTTTAGTAAGGATGCACAAAATATATTGCTTAAGACTCGATTGACCACAATATGTAGGAATTTAATTACTTAAAGGTTATTGCATTGAGACAAGTTTTACTGATAGAAGCAAAATTATTTCTAGAATTGTTAAGCCATTTGTACACGCCACAAGGTTCACATAGAAATTTTGAATGCGTAAGGACCAACACAAAGAAGATGCTCCCAATCAACTGGAATTATTTTTTTTTCTTCATCAAAATCTGTGGGATGTTGCACAATAATCCAAGATGATTATTTTTATGCTCTCAGTTTTCAGAAAAATATAACCACAGAAGATTTTTCAGAAGATAACCCAAAAACAAAAAAAGATTTAACTTAAATGCTACCAGTGGGTTACGGTCAGAAGCATATTTGAGAAAGTAATCCCCCCATATGCACGGACCAGAATTTCCCGACTGGCCTTCAGCGACGTGGCTTCGTTCTTGAGCAGGAGAAGCAGATGGGATTGCTGAAATCTGAAGAGACATATCTTTGTTGCTAGTTCTCTTGATTTAGGTATCTAACCAAATACAGACAAAGAAAACGAGAGCGCAGAGCCTTTCTCTGCAAGTGTTCATACCTTGCCGAGGGGTATTTATAGGCTATATCATCCTATGTCCTAAAGGTTGAGAGAGAAGGAACAGAAAAGTTCATATACCACGTTATTCACGTGTAGTACACAAAAGTTGGTTAGCTGATGAGCCATGGCAATTGGACATCTATCTAATAACCTAGCTATGATGATTGATGCGGACTGTTGTGGGTGCAAGGTTGCGTTAGCGGCTCCATTCATATGCGATTCCTGATTTGGAATCAATGGCTGACGCATTGTTGCGATTGCTTCTCCACTGCTCATTTTGCAAGAAGAGGCTCTGCCATGTTATTCCACTCTGTCCAACGTAATACATGATAGTTGTCTACATGATAGAAAAAAAAAAGTAAGTGCAAGTTTGCGTTAGTAGTTCCATCCATATACAATTCCTTACTTGGAATAAAGGGTAAAGAAGATAATGGTGAATGCGAATTATTTCAGGACTGGTAGTTCTAACATGTTTCTCGCATTTATTGCGTGCACAAATTGATGTCATTTCCTCTAGAAGAATGGCACACATTTCAGCTACTGCATCTTGAAGAAGAAAAAAAATAACAAAAATAAAAACAGATAGTGACGGGAGACAGATCTGGACTTTCTTAATGCCTTCTTTCTTATGTTGAACTATCTATCTTCTTATGTTAGGTTGGCAGCGTCCCGGAACAAAAGAAATTTATTTTCATTTTAATTTTCCAGGATTCGATCCTTAATTTTTCTCATAAGACCAGTGAAAAGATCTTTGAACAAAAATGTAGATGTCACAAACAGAACATATTAAGAGTCTAATGATAGTATTGAAAATGGAGCCAAAATTTAAGGACTATTAGTTTCAATTTTCCTAAGTGAACTATAGTAACAATTAAAAAGATCAAAGTGGCAACAAGGTCATAAAAAACACAACATACTTTTTTGTTAATTTAGAATGTGGAATGAACTGAAAACTAAAATATATTACACAATCTGCGCAATTGTGTAAATATCAAAATTAGTGAAATAGTATCAAATGACTAACTTGACTTTATTATTACTTATGGGCCAGATTAAAAGTTTACAAATGGATTAATAACTACATAGAATAAATTAAAATTTTAATAATGATCCTGTAAATTGGGACTAAGTTTAAGGATCCTTAGTACCATTTATCCTAAATGGAACTACTGTGACATTTATAAAGACCAAAAGGATAAAAATGTATTAAAATATATATCATACATTTGATTTGTCATGACCCTCCCAAAATAGTTTGTGGTTGAGATTGGGTTTAGAAATATTGCTAAAAATTGAGCGAATGACCTATTGATTAGTAGGTAGCTCTCCAAAGCTCATACCTCATGTGACGTTAAATTTCGTTTTAAGTTTCTTTTTTTTTAACCTAATTGATTATATATGAGTTGCTACTAGCCATTTGGGGTTGGCTAGAAACCGAATAAGATGCCAGAAGTTCATCTCATTTCCATGCAACCAAAAATTCTAGTTTCGGGGACTTGGTCATGCTTATTGTTTATTCCTTTGGGTACCATTAACTTGGAGGTTTGTTATCTAAGTAATCATGCAATTTTGATTACCAATTATGATCGTAAAGGTATTAAAGCCACCAAGTGATTATGATATCTTCTTTAGGTGTTTACAATTATTCTAAGCTAGCCCTAACCATTTTAGAAAGGAAAATAACAACAATCTATTGAACTAGCTATTGTACTATGGAGGAGGAGTCTATTTGCTCATGGCCCTCCGTAGATTTTTCCAGTGATATTGCAAGAATAACAATATAAATCTTCATGGAGCCCTATCCACGGCTACGATTCCTCCAAGAGCCCCGCCAGTCAGCTCCCCGCGCCGGTCGCATTTCTTCTCTCTAGTTAAGCGTAGCATTCAGGTGATTCATGGAATTCAGAGAAAATGCGAGATTTCCAGTTTTTGTTTTTCATTTTTTTAATTTGTCTATCAAGCAACAGAACATTTGGTGAGTGTAGCTAAGTGAAAGATGAGCTCTTTGCGCCGAAGATGTTGTGAGCTAGTGATGAGGTTGCTCACTGTTTAGTTTCTTGTGACAGCATATGGCAAGTGCCAATCTTTTTTTCTCTCATCGAGTTGTATCTAGTCACTTTTTTAAGATAACTGGAGTGGGAAAGCGATCCGAAGGAAGACCAGGAAACTGGTGGATGAGGTATCTCTGCAATGTCCCTCGCTTGTTACTTACGTGTTGTAATGATGAAGCTGCAGACACAAGCTCTTCGCTGGGGTAGGAATCCTACAATTGATGTGTTGGTAGAAGCCATAGCAATCGATTGATTTTTCCTTGGGAAGAAACAACGAATGTCGAGCCCCATGTACTAACAAAGATGTAGATGGGGGATGTGTAGTTGGAGAGATAATGTCCATATTACCGTGTATTGTCAATGAAGCCTTATCAATGTTTTACTATGTAAGTTTTCTGTGCCTTTGGCTACTTTTTTTAGCTTAGCATTTTTCAGAAGTTCAGCTGCTTCATTTAGGAGGAGGATTGAAGCTTGATTGTATATCTTGTTAGCCTGAAGCTTTAGGTTGTAGAGCAATTTGAAACCTGAATGATAGTTTAACTTGGTGTGCTGATTGACTGCTCCGTCATGGCAATGCTGTGACTATAAGCTCATTGTGACGAAGGAGGCCAAAAATGGCCTGAATTTGCAATGAAATGTTCCTGCCAATGCAGCTTCAATCTTATAACTTTGCCACATTGATCCGTGTCACATTCACGATTTAACAGCGGTGGAGCTTTAATGTTGGTAGATCGTTTGGCTTTCTGTTTTCACGTCTCCTAGCAGTTATGATTCAGGCGATGCCCAAAATGCACTCATTCAATGCAAAAGATTAGTATGCTCATAAATCGATAATTGATGGCGCGAGTTGGGAATTTGATTTAGTCCATGCAATTCGATTAGCCTAACTACCCCCGATCAAATTAGGGATTCATTAATTAAGATTAGTGGTTATTAACCCCCACTTGTTTTCACAAAGCATTTGGCTAACATCATTAATGCCTAATTATTTTCTAATCACCTGTTAAGCTAACCCTAAAATGACATGCATTGAAGGTCTAATATACATTTAATCATCCACATGTAAGCTCAATTTCATATGTAATTAGGCAAACAAACCTTGAGAATCAAAAAAACAATTAGTGACCCAAAAGAGGCATTTCTCGTTTTTCCGTAATTATACCCAATTATGTTTTATTTGATTTACTAAGTTAATGATGTCGAAATTGAATGAAACGAGCAAAAACTGCAAGCTTACATAATGTAGTTGCGACAATGAAATTTTGGCTAAACATTTGAATTTAATTACATAAAAATTTAGGGATTAACTATTAGATCTTAAACAAAAATAATATAATTAATTGCATATCATGTAGCTTTTAAGAGCATTCACCATATAGTGTAATTCATTGCATTTGCATTAGACCGGCAATGATGAACAGACCCACATTAATCATGAGGACTTGGCCCGCGTAACAACTGATACTTGGCCAGCACTAAGGAAGACGGGTCGAGATTTTTAAACCCGGAACTAGAGAAATTGCGCTTTGATTGAGATGTCTTTAGCCGATGGAAATTAACAAGCTTTGAGTTTAATTAGAATAAATCATAGATGGATCAAAGCTTGTTACTATTTTAGCCTATAAAAAGGCAAATTACGGCTAGCCAATGAACAGGGCCCTAGCCAATTCACATAGGGAAATGGGCTAATTTAAGCTTCAGTAACTCAATTCAACTTATGAATTTAGTAAGGCTGAAAATTAAGCCCCTTCGATTAAACCTAGGGTTAAATCTATATATATCCTGTTATGCTTCAATATTCGAAGTTAGTAATTCACTATTCTCTAAATGCAATTGAGAGACACATGAGTGAGAACAAACCGAGGAGAGGAGAGAGAGGTAGTCGGTCGAGTCCTACTAGCCGAAAGCCCTTGACGCGAGCGTTTTCTTCCCAACAATATTCACCGTTGCTGACCTTAGCATCGAGCATCCTACATAAACCCTATGATAACTTGCCTCAGTGCCTGCCCCTGCCCTATCCGAGCCAAGCCCTACATTGAGACTCTAGCCAAGCCATTGATGTTCACTTTATCACCACGACGAGCTACTTCCTTGATCTAACATGCTTGTATTTGCATCGATGAGGCCTTGCAGCTACTCTAACCTCCATGTTGATGCTCGCTTCTCCCCTAATTGTGCTTTAGCTGCAATATCTACCATCTCCATTTGCCTGAGAAACCTAGCCGTGAGATGACACTGAACTGACCCTGCACTTCTGTGGACCACCAGCTCGGCCATGCTAGTATTGAATCACGACAAGCTTCTCCACTATAGTCGACCACTACGTCATTGTAGTATGATGTTGCTATATTCTTGCACTACGACAAGTGACTTTTTTTTGTAAGTTTATCATCATCATATTACTAGTGCAACTCATTTGCAATAATTTATTTGTGAGCCGCATCATGATTTTATATTTAAATTAATTCTAGAAAATATTTTAAAATCAAATAGGATAAAATTTAAAATCTTTCCTAGGTAGATTGCATGCTAGGATAGGTTTTATCTAGACAAGATAATATTCCAATTTAAAATAGGATTTTACCTATGTTCAATTCCCGAACTGAATTGAATAATATCTAGTTCTAGATTATTTAAATTCATTTGTTAATGTTGTATAAGCCATTGCATTTAGAGTAAGCTTGCATTACATGCATTGCACATTGCTTAGTTTTCATTAAATAAGATAAAACCCAAAAAAGAATTGATTGGGATTGCATGATGATTAGAAATAATATTTAGGTCGAATACGTGTCTCTAATTAGTATTTCCTACAGATGCTTGCATTGCTTCGATGTACACTCCTTTCTATCCTAGTAATTTATTTATTGCTTTAACCATAGAGTATTTCATTCAAAGATTGCACGATTGCCTCACATGCTAGTGGATAAAGTTAATATTTGCCCAACATTTTTGAAATAAAAGAGAAATAGTACGAAAAGGGTATAAGAGTAATCTAGTATGATCAAATTTCCGAAATCCACTATTTATGATTTGTAAGAGTAAATATATCTCATGATAAACTTAAGTTTCTAATTGACTTCTAAAAATAAATGGGTGACGACTCGGAAATAAAAAAATCATTTGTACGTTAAATAACTTGAACCTAAGTTGGAATTTGATGTGAGGCTTGGAGAGCCGAGTTAGGTCTGAGCTTAGTAATCCATTGGCTAACCTTTAGGTGGTCTACCCTCTCTGGGGAGGTCATGACAGTAGTTTAATGTTTATGAAGATCATTTTCTCCAATCATTAACTATATTACCTAAAATCTTCAATTTTACTTGCCACTCAAGAATTTATACAGCTATCAAAAAATGATGGAAAATAATAAATTAAGTTCATATGCCATGAAATTCAATAAGGAGCCTCCTTATCACGTGCTCTTCATTTTAATTTTATGAGTTTTTTCAAAAAGGGCCATAAGTACTAGAAATTTTTTAGTAAACACCCTAGACTAGTGATTGTTAATTTCAAGACTTAGTTACACTATATTAATACAACATCCATTTTATTGAAGACCAAAAAAACGATTTACCAGGCAACTTCGATTAATCCAATTCTAGTTCTCTAACATGTAAAATGGTTATGTGGGTGTGCAATCATTAATATAATACTTAATAAATCAAAACAATAGATAAATTGCAAGAATAAGGTGGTTATTTACGTATCTTAACTAAGCATATCAATATCCATCAGCAAAGTATTTATCACATAAAAATGTATGCAATGCCTAACCTGGCATGATTCTTTTTAGTATTTTCATTCAAGAAAGTATTAAATTAAATACAATGCATGAAATGAAGTTTAATTCTAAAGTAAGACCATATCATTTAAATTTAACACAACATGCAAACTATATGACATAAGAAATAATTAAACTAATATGCAATCTTATGTTAACTTAATTAAATGACTTAACATGGCATTACAATATAACGTGAATATATGACATGCATTAATCTATATGAATGGCGCATATATATATATATACATATATATATGTACTTGTAAATCTTCATTCCTAAAACTTTCTCTTCGGGAAGGTCCTGACAATAAGATCACGATCTTCCTTTGCTTATTTTGGATAGGAAAGTAAATAGCTTGTGTTGTCACCTAAATTTTACTATTTAGTCATTTATTTTTGCATGGAAGATTAGGGATCAACCTCGCCCCTAGCAAAAATAATTAAATTATTTATAAATTAGGAGCATTTTGTAT